>JAQQSU010013385.1:0-11674 GCA_028627135.1 Pseudochirops cupreus | reverse complement strand
GACTCAGTTTTCTGGTATTTAAATGAATGCACTATCTATATTTCTTATGTAGAGAGCCTGTTCCATTTTGTGATTAATAACTATATCAGCATATTTATAGTTACTGTAGGCATTGTGAATACTGCATTGCTGATACAGTGCCTAATGGAAGCCTTCTCTAGTTCAAGACAGCATTAGAAAAAAAAACTTGCTTGATGATTCTGTAGTATATTTGAAATGATTAGTATAATATGCAAAGATTTGCAGTTTCCTGAACAATAATCTTTGCATTGTACTATTTTCTGGAAGTGCTTTATGCTTTATTTTTTTAAAAAGAGCTTTAAAAAAAAGCAAGAATATGTTCCTCACAATGAATTAGAAGTTCCATGTGCAATCATCTTTTATTATATTATGTTATGAAAATACTTACTTTGAGTCATTAATTAAAAATAAAATAAATAAAAATTTAATTGAAAACAATTCCCGCTGTAGAGCTGCTCAAGTTGAAAGCAAGGAGAGTCAAGAATCTTTCACTCCACACTACAAATTAATCAATTGACCAACACTTATTAAGCCTTTATTATGTTACAAGAACTATACTAAAGAGTTTGTAGCACTAAATTTGACTTTATAAGAATTCCATCAGTCCATTGGCTTCCTTCAGGGATTAGTAGCAATTATATCTTCCAACACTGAATATGATAACTTCTCATGGTTTTTGTTCCTGGAATCTCTCAATGAACCTCCTGCTCACTGTTCTAGCTCATGCCTTAGATTTTTATTTCTTTTTTTCCTTTGAAATAATGGAAATGTGAAGAAATAAGTATTCAATCTTGCAGAATCAAGAGATTTATTTTCACAATAAATTGTCAAAGAGGTTTTGTGAAAGATTATCAGGTTGATGCTACATCATGGAGTATATTGTAATGACTTCCTGTCAGTGATTTTCTGATTTCAAATGTCTTTTCTTCATTTACATAAGACTTTTCCTGCAATTTTTCAGATGCTTGTAGAAAGTGAAAGTTTCACAACCAAATATGAGAATCACTGCATGGGATTAAGAGAATGAATTGAAAACCATCGGGAATTACATTGGAACAGTTTAGAGAGTAGTCATAGAATCTCATTGAGAAAATATTTTGAGATCCTTTAATTTCCTTAAGGTTTCCTTCACATCATTGTTCCTAAGACTATATATTAAGGGATTTAGCACTGGAGTCACTACTGCATAAAAAACAGATCCCACTTTGACTGCAAGCCATGAGTTTTTGGAACTGGGAAAACAATAGAGGAAGAAGATAGTCCCATAGAAGATGGTAACAACTGTAAAGTGGGAAGCACAAGTGGAGAAAGCTTTATATCTGCCTCTGGCTGAATGCATCTTGAGAATTGTGACACAAATAAAAAGATAGTAGGTAAGGATAATGATGAGAGTAGAAAATGCACTTAGGTTTGCAAGGATAGAAAATATTAACTCACTGAAGTATATTTCAGAGCAGAAAGCAAAGAGAAAGACAGAATATTCACATACAAAGTTATTGATGATTTCGGTCTCACAAAATGACAGTATAAGGATGAAGTAGGTCAGTATAATAGAACCCGTTATGGCACAAGAATATGCCACAGTCACTAGCAAGGCACAGCATCTTGGGGTCATGGAAACTGTATAAAGCAAAGGATAACATATAGCAACAAAGCGGTCATAGGCCATCACTGACAACATAATTCCCTCTGTCAAAACACAGGTGAAACCAATGGAAAACTATGTAATGCAGGCTTTAATGGAGATGCTTCTGTCTTCTACAACTAAGTTTTCTAGTAGTTTGGGTGTAACTATAGTGGAGTAACAGGAATCCACAAAGGATAAGTGACTGAGGAAAAAATACATGGGAATATGGATTTTGGGATTGATCCTGATGACCACAATCATGCCCACATTCCCCAACACAGTGACTGCGTAGGTGATGAGGAATAGTAGAAAGAGGGGCACCTGGAGCTCTGGATATTCAGAGAATCCTAAGAGGGTGAACACAGCCATACTACTCTGATTCTTGTCAGGGCTCACCATGATTCCTGTTGGAGAGAGTTAGAAATGGATAATTAGAAGTAAAATAGAAATAAAATTGAAGTTTGGAGTATGACTTAGAAAATAATTATTGTTATAATTATTGCAATGATAAAAATAACATTACGTTCAAAGTAAATAATTACTCTCAAATCCTATATATTTGGTTTGAGAGACAATAATGGAGTATGACAGAAACCAAAATAAGAATGAAATAGAGAATGAGCTAAGTGCATGAAAGCTTGCAAATTCACAGAATCCAGTACAATCTGTACTTCAACAAACATCGATTCAAAAAAAAAAAAAGAGCTCATCCTGAACCTGTAAATGAAGAACCCAAATTCTCATAACGTGCTTATTTCACTCTGTTACACACCAAAATAAAAATTCAGTGGTTCTTCATCTCCTCTTCACTTTCAGTATTAACTATGTCATCATGAATTTGCCATTACTACCCATTCAATATCGTTCATTTCCCTCATACCCAGCAAAAGAATTCTTAGCTGTGTTTCACAAAACAACCTTTTAAAATTTGAAAATATATGTAACTCATGATCCTTAACATGCTTTTCTTCTCCTTTCTTCTAAGGACAGTTGTCACAAGACAAGCTGTCTGTAAGCAATATGTCTTTTTATAGTAGCAAAAGCGGGACATATTCCTTCAGAGAATTTCCATAGTAAGAATCCAGTAAAGGATTTTTAAAAAGAACATATTTGAATAATTTTCCTGGTATAGCCGCACTACTGAAGTAATGGGTCTATCAACATAAAAATTCACATTTACTGTTATTATGCTATAGGAGCAGGTAAGTGACAGTAGGCAAAGTGTGGAATCAGGAAGATCTGAGTCCAAAAACAATCTCATCCACTTACTATGTGATTTTGATAGATTTTTAATATCTGTTTTCCTTAGTTTCCTCATTTTTAAAATGGGGAAAATATTAGCTCTGACTTCTTAAGTTTTTTGGAAAGATCTGATGGGATAATACCTTTATGTTATTTTTTTTGCTTTTTATTTTTTTGGATGAAGGTAGGGCAATTGGTGTTAACTGAATTGCTCAAGGTCATACGTCTAGCATTCATTTTAATTGTTTGAGGCCGGATTTGAACTCAGATCTTCCTGACTCCAGGGCTGATGCTCAATTCATTATACTACCTCCCAATCTTGGGATCATATCTTTAAAATGCTTAAGACAACACTGGGCATATAGTCACGGCTATGTTAATATTAGTGATTGTTTGTTTAAATGACTTCAATCCCAACTGTGTTCCTTAATGACTGAGTGATCTTCAATAATGAGGTTGGGATAAAAAATTGAAATTCCTTTTGGAGGTCTAATATTATATATTCAATGTCTTAAAATCATTTCTAAATCAATGTACTGAAATCTTATTATTACTCTCACTCTTTGAAAGTTATCTGGAAAAAATACTCAGTTAAACAGGGAAGTCCCCTTTTACTGGAATTTGAGATCTAATGCTGTGATTTTTTTTCTCTATAACTTCTGACTATAGTGTAATAAAATCATCATAGAAAAATCCTGAAATGGGGTATTTTAGGGATCTGATGCATTATTTGTAGAACACCACAATGTAGTAATTATATTTGGACCAAGAAAAAACAATTGAAAAAGACAGAAGAAAAATACAAGCAAACAACAAGATTCACCAAGAGTCTGACAAACAGAGGCAGAGGAGAGAGAGAGAAACAGAGGAAGAAGTGAAAGGCGGTGGAAGAACAGTTCATTGGGAATTAAGTTAGACAGGAGTGGTGTGTGTGGATTAGGAAGTGGTTCAGGCAGGAAGGGATGATATTTACTATTTCAATTTTTCTTTCTTTCTTTCTTTCTTTCATTCGTTCTTTTAAATAAATGTCTAACAGAAGAACATTCTCCAATTAAATAAATGTTCATAAGCAATGGGCATTGTAAGAGAGTGTGGGAGAATGAACTATCAATAAATTAAAAATTCTAACCTGGCAAATACAAATGAATGGTTCTCTCGAGGGTATTTTTCCCCCAATTATCATTATTCTACTATTAAGCTGTGTCCAATATTTGGCATTTCAAAAATTCTAGTGAACTATTTTCTTAGTTTTCCAATATTTGTATGACATCCTGACCTTCTACAAAGGACAATACATGTCATTCCTAGCTATCACACCCTTTTGTCCTTGTTTCCTTTTAAATGGTTTCATTAAGTTTTTATATATGTGATCAGATGTTACACTGGTATGTGAAGAAAGATTGCTCAAGGCAGTGTAATACTTGTCTATAACATACACAATTAGAAAGTTCACTGAGGTTTTCAGTAGTTCCTGACCCTCCCTAACCCATTTGGCTTTTCTTGGCAAAGTTTTACTATTTCCTGCTCCAGTTCATTTTGTAGAGGAAAAACTGAAGCAAATATAGAGAAGTGACTTGGCCACAGTCACATAGCTAGTGCATGTCTAAGGCCAGATTTGAATCACTGACTCCAGACCAGGGCTCTATCCACTTCACCACCAAGGCGCCCCTTGTTGAGGTGTTTTGTGTTGTTTTTCCCCACTCGTATTGCCTGACACAGGAGGTTGTTAAATATTTTGTCCCAAGCCATTTAATTTAAAGATTCCCTAAGAGGTTATACAAAGGAAGAGCTAGAACAAGGATATCCCTTCTAATTCTTTCCCCCATAATAAACTGCTCTTCCTCTATTTGTATTGTATGTATGCATGTGAGTCTATGTAGGTTTGTGTATGTATATATGTATATGTACACACATATACATACATATACACACACACTCATTTGTAGGATGGATAAGTGATAAAAAATAAAAGTAGGACAGCCCAATGTATGACCAAAAGTAATAGTCCTGTCTCTCTTTCTCTTTCTTTCTCTCTCTCTCTCTCTCTCTCTCTCTCTCTCTCTCTCTCTCTCTCTCTCCATATCTGGCCCTCTATCTATCTATCTATCTATCTATCTATCTATCTATGCATCTAATCTATCTGTCTATTTATCTATCTATCTATCTATCTAATCTATCTGTCTGTCTATCTATCTATCTATCTATCAATCTATCTAGATTTTCACCTAGTTCTGTTGAGCACCCATTTCTGTTCTACATTTCTTATGTTTTCAATGGATCTGTAGACTCAGTTGTCTTAGCACATACCTAGAGATTTATTATTTATTATAATAGATATAGGATTTAAAGACTGATCAGTTATCTAGTCTAGTCCCTCATTTGATAGAAAAGGAGAAGTTAAATGAATTGTCCAAGATCAATCCACTGTTATGAAATAGCAGAGATGTGATTCTGACATGCTTCCTCTGTGTCCATCTTTCTACTACACTGCATCTTGCCTTCAAAAGCAAGAAACTACAAAAAGGAAATACTTCTGTTGCAGAAAAATGGTCTAAACTAAATAGACTTTGAGAGTCCTTAGCCTGTCATTCAAATCCTTCCATAAATGTGGATTCATGGACTCTGATTTTCTATCCCTATTGTAACAGCCGGCTCCAGTTAAACCCAAAGTGTATCTTCTTTATACTATCAATATAATTTATACTTTTGGCACCATAATTCTGCTCTCAAAAATTTCTTACCTTTGTGACATCTTTCTGCTCAGACCTCTTTCCGCTACTGTAATTGTAGAAATATTAAATTTTCCCCAAATAAAGCAAACTTCTTGATTTCAAACTATTCCTTTACCATTCTCTGTCCATTGCTTACCCCCTCCCCTAAGAGCTGTCAGACTTATTTTGTGAGACACCGTGAGGCTCTTGTGTTCTTAGTACTAGCAATGATCTTTGTGTGCAGATGTCTACTTCCCTCACGTGAATTAAGACCCACTAATGTTAGCGAATATATTTATTACAGCTTTGGTCATTCTACTTGAAGAAACAAGATACACACACTCAGGAAAAATAAAAATTATGAAGGAGGGTATTACCTCCTTTTGCAAATCTAAGTTTGTTTTTTTTTTTCCAGGCTTGTGTTTTCAGGTTTTATAATTGTGTATTGCTCTGAACATTTTGGAGAAGAAACCTTAACGCAATTATCATTTTAGAATATGATTACAATAATGATAATAAAGCATCAAAGAGTGTGATTACTGCTTAATTTTGTAATTAAATGATAGATTTTCATGCTTGGTCTGGAACTTTGATTTCATAGTTACAATGAGCTTCAGACATATAAACCATCTTTACTGAAAGAGCTTCAGACATCTTTTGGAATTTATAACTTCAAATGAGTCCTTAGGAATAGGGAGTGAACTCACCTTATTTGGGGCCATTTTCACTAAGTTAGCATATTTCACAAGCAGAATATGGACCCAGGTAGTGCTTATTCCTCATCTAGCATTACATAGACCATTTTATCATTCATCTCTACTACTCTTTACTAATGCCAGTATGTCTTTTACCCTATATTTTTGCCAGATACATAATTTGGTTCATCTCCATCATTATCCCCCTTCAATTTTCCTAATTATAGCCACAGTTTATGCCAAAGCTCTCAGACCATTATCCTCTGAAAATAGTATATGCATTTTTGTCTTCATGCCTTTCGACATAGCATTTTCACCACAGTGTGATGCCTTCTCTTTTGATCACTATTAAATTAAGACTATCCTTTCATGTATAACTTTCTCAAGTTCACTTTTTGCTAACAAACCTACTCTACACACACACACACACACACACACACACACACACTTCATAATTCTCAATTTTTGTAGCCTTGATATTAACAGCCCGTGGAACTTTAACAATAGTTTCATGATATTCACATTGGTCTTTGTGTGTACTGGTCTCATCTTTCCACATGTCCTCAAAAGCTCTTATGATTATAGGATCTGTCTGGTACCTCCCAATGTTCATGGATATTAGTTTTCATGTGTAATAATGGTGCTCAAAAAGTCAATGATAATGAAGAAAAGTCCTCCTCTTTTGGTAGGCCCTTTTGCATTTATCTTGCAGGGAAATTATGAAAGGAATATTCTAGTTTCCAGGCAGTAGTCTAAGAAAAAAGTGTGTGCAGGAGGAACTTAGCAGACATGTGTACTCACCAGAATGTAGACTTTCCTGGATGGTTCATTTCCTTGATCTGTAGTAAAGAAGGTATATCCTATGTGATAGTAATTTCATGATTAGATTCCCTCCTTGATCCCTTCCTAATTATCAAGCTCAGTGTTAATCCACTGATTGACATTATTACCAGAAAATCACAGTCTTTTTATTAAATGGACAAGGAAAATGAAGTTGTCTCCAGTTTAAAGCAGAGTGAAGTCAGAGACATGCTCTCACTCTATTTAACACCAAAGTATAGTACTTATGCTGAAAATTTTACATTTCCCTCCAAGTCCTTTGGGTCCCAGGACCTAGAGACTCTATTGACTATATGTACGGTGTCTCTAAAGAAGTAATTCAAGAAAAAAAAATGCCTCTAGTATGTCACTTTCAGAGCATGGGAATTCTAGAAATCAAATTAGTCCTGCAGTAGAAATTATTTCCCAACTTAACAAATATTAATACAGAGTTTCCATAAAATTGTAACATGTACAATGAGATACAAATTATCATGTAATGGAACAATGTATTCTCACATGTCTTAAGGTAAGGCTTGGACAGCATCACATTAATAAATGCGTATTGAGAGAATCTGATAAATATTTCTTGACTTAACCTTGCTCAGGTCAGTTAAGATATTGGAAAAAGTTGCTTTCAAGATGCACAATTTCTCCCTCACTCTTGCACATGCAAGTGCCAGGTAATACATAATATGACTCTACTTGGTGATCTGAGCTGAACCAACCCAAGCTCTAGAATCTCTTTTCTGGGGATTCTGTTCCTAAGATCACTGGAGACAAGCAAAGTTCACTACATGATGTCATTACCATTCCTAGGCATACTTCCTATATGCGATGTCTTGCATGCTTCATTTCCTAGATGTTTAATACTGACAATGACCCTAGTGCTTAATCACTTTTATGATTAGAGAAATCTCCTCCCACTTACACTCTGCGCAGTAACACAATAAGGAAGTTTGTGATGTAGGAGTCATTTGTAGTCAGCTCGTTAGACAACTAACTTTTAATAACCCCCTTAAATTATCCCTGGTACTTAACATAACATTTGGGATGCAGTGAGGAGCTCAAATTTAAATGGAGATTATAAGCAAACAAAAGTACAAATTTACAATATGTCCATAGTAAACATATTTCCAAATGTGATGTAAACCGTTTCTTATTTTTAAAAGTATTTTTTTAGTATTACATGATAAGTATTTTTAACATTTTTTTATGTTTAAATTCCCGTTATCACCCTTCCCTCCAGTCTCTCCCTTCCCTTTTCATGTGAAACATTTTCATAATAGTCATTTTGTATGAGGAAACTTAAATAAGAATGAGAGAGAGAGAGAGAGAGAGAGAGAGAGAGAGAGAGAGAGAGAAAGAGAAGAGAGAGACAGAGAGACAGAGAGAAAGTGAGAGAGAGAGAGAGAGAGAGAGAGGAGAGAGACAGAGAGACAGAGAGAAAGTGAAAGAAAGAGAGCGAGAGAGAAAGAGAGGAGAGAGACAGAGAGAGAGAGAGAGAGAGAGAGAGAGAGAGTTAAGGAAAAAAAGAAAAAGAAAAAAAGGAGAGAGAAACAGTATGTTTCAGTCTGTATTCAAACACTTCAAACATTATCAGTTCTTTCATAGTTTTAGTCCTATTTCCTTTGACCTCGAGAATATCATATTCCAAGCTCTTCTATCCCTTAATGTAGACATTCCTAGATCTTCTGTTGTACTGATTGTATTTTAACAATATTGAAAAAATTGTTTCTTCCTGACTGCTTGAAATCTCCTTCATCTGGGTACTCAGGAATTTGTTTTTAATATTCCTAGGAGTTTTCTTTTTGGCATCTTTTTCAAGAGGTGATAAGTGAATTCTTTCCATTTCTATTTTGTCTTCTGGTTATAGAGTATCAGGGCAATTTTCCCTGAGAATCTCTTGAATAATTATTTCTAGGCTTTTTTTTTCATCATAGATTTCAGCTAGTCCAATACATTTTACATTATCCCTCCTGCATCTATTTTTCAGGTCTGTGGTATTTGCAGTGAGATATTTCACATTGCTTTATATTTTTTAAAATTACTTGAATCTGTTTTATAGTATCTTGATTTTTCATAAAGTCACTAATTTCCATTTGCTCCAAATTATGAGAGAATAATTCTCTTCAGTGATTTTTTGAAATTCCTTTTCCATCTGGGCAATTCTGCTTTTTAAAGCATACCCCTTATTGGCTTTTTTCTTTCTTTTTTTGCCTCTTTTGCCATTTGAATTAGTCTATTTTTTAGGGTGTTATTTCCTTCAGTACTTTTTGTGGTCTTTCCATAGAAGGCTGTTGACTTGTTTTTCATGAATTTCTTGAATTATTCTCCTTTCTCTTTCCAATTTGTCCTTTACTTCTCTTGCTTGATTTTCAAAATCCTTCTTGAGCTCCTCCATGACCTCTAACCAGTTCATAGTTTTTGGATGTTTTTGATACAAGAATTTCATCTTTTTTGCCTTCTGGATATATGTTTTCTTCCTCTTTCCCAATCAAAAAACTTCTATAGTCTAATTCAGTGTCCTCTGTTTGCTCATCTCACCAATTTCTTGACTCTTTCCTTCCAAAGTGAAGAGAGCTCTGTTCCAAATTTTAGGGTTTTTGCACAGCTGTTGTCAGAGCTATGAGGAGGGTGCCCTCTCTACAGCCACCACAACCTCCGGCACACTAAGGTTCTTTACCCCAAGACCACTACCTAAGTCTAAAACATAGATCCAAATAGGTCAAGGAAAGTTCAATTACCCTCTGAATGGTCACTTGCTCTACTGAGTCTTTTGTACCCAATCTATTCCATTGATCCTCTGCTCTATTCCTCAGCAAATACCAAGTAGTTTTGATAACTGCAACTTTGTAGTACAGATTACAAGCTGGTATGGCTAGTCCACCTTCATTAGCATTTCTTTGCATTAGTTTCCTTGATATCCTGGATCTTTTTTTTCTTCCAGATGAATTTTGCTTCTATTTTTTTCTAGCTCTACAAGGTAATTTTTGGAAGATTGATTTGTATGGCATTAAATATGTAATTTAATTTAGGCAAGACTGTCATTTGTATTATATTAGCTCGACCCAGCCATGAGCAGTGGATATTTTTCCAGTTAGGTAGATCTTATTTTATTTGTGTCAAAAGTGTTGTGTAATTGTGTTCATAAAAGTCCTGGGTTTATTTTGGCAGGTAGATTCCCAGATATTTAATAATATCTACAGTAACTTTGAATGAAATTTTTCTTTCTATCTCTTGCTGTTGGATTTCATTAGAGATATAAAGGATTGCCAGGGATTTATGTGGGTTTATTTTATATCCTGCAACTGCCAAATTTGTTTATTATCTCAAGTAGTTTTTTACTTGATTCTCTAGGATTCTCTAAGTATATCATATCAACAGCAAAGAGTGATAGCTTTGTCTCTTCTTTGCCTAATTTAATTCATTCACTTTCTTTTTCTTCTCTTATTACTCCTGCTAACATTTCTCATACCAAATTGAATAAGAGGGGTGAAAGTGGACAACTTTGTATCACCCCTGATCTTATTGGAAATACTTCTAGTTTTCCCAGTTACATATAATATTTACTGATGGTTTTAGATAGATGCTACTTATTATTTTAAGGAAGACTCCATTTATTCCTATACTTTCTAGTGTTTTTAATGGAAATGGGTGTTGTATTTTGTCAAAGGCTATTTCTGCATCTATTGAGATAATGATATAGTTTCTGCTAGTTTTGTTGTTGATGCGATAAATTATAATGGTAGTTTACCTGACATTGAACAACCCTTGCATTCTTGGAATAAATCCTACCTCATCAAAGCATATTATTCTCATAATGGTTTACTGTAGTCTTTTTGCTAATATTTTATTTAGGATTGTTGCATCTATATTTATAAGGGACATTGGTCTGTAATTTTCTTTATCTCTTTTGTCCCTTCCCAATTTACATAAAGGTACCATATTTGTCTGATAAACAGAATTTGGTAGGAGTCTTTCTTGTCCAATTTTCCCAAAGTGTTTGTAAAGTATTTGAGTCAATTTTTCTTTATTTTTTTGTAATGTTTTTTTAAATTTATTTTATTAAAAATTTTTTTTGAGTTACATATTTTCTCCCCATGTTTCCCCTGTCCACCACCCCAAAACAGCCATCCCAGTGTTTACCCCCTCCCCCAGTCTATTCTCTCCTATGTCACTTTTTGGTAGGGAAGGATGGATCTCCCAACTGCAGTGCCTGTGTATCTCAAGTTCCAGTTGGATGTAGTCAATAATAATAATAATAATTGCGTATATATATATATATATGTATATATAAAGATAGATAGATAGATACACATTCATAACATTTGATTATGGAACTCCAGATTCCAGATTCTTTCTCCTCCTCTCTAACCACCCATCCCCACTCGAAGGACAAGCAATCAAATACAGGCTGAACTTGTGAAATTATGCAGAACCTCTCCATAGTGAGCACACTGTGAGAGTCTGATTACCTGTCCTTTCTTCCTATCCTGCCACCCCATCCACTCTCCACCCTGTCCCTCCCCCTCTACAGAAATGTGAATATTCATCAT
>JAQQSU010013384.1:0-11674 GCA_028627135.1 Pseudochirops cupreus | reverse complement strand
TTGATCCAGCAATATCACTACTAGGTCTGTATACCAAAGAGATCATAAAAACAGGGAAATGAACTATGTGGGCAAAAATATTTATAACAGCCCTTTTTATGGTGGAAAAATATTGGAAATTGAAGGAATGTCCATCAATCGGGGAATGACTGAACAAGCTGTGCTATATGAACATAATGGAATATTATTGTGCGATAAGAAATAATGATCAGGCATATTTCAGATAAACCTGGAAAGACCAGTACAAACTATTGCAAAGTGAAATGAATGGAAACAGGGAAACATTGTACACAGCATGAGCAACATTGTGTGATGATCAATTACGAATGACTCAGCTCTTCTCAGAAACACAGTGATCCAAGACAAGTACAAAGAACTCAGGAAGGAAAATGTTATCTGTATTCAGATAAAGAACTGATGGACTTTGAATGCAGATCGAAGCATTTTTTCCCCGCTTACTTTATTCTTTCTTGTTTTTTTTTTAATTTGATTTGTCTCTTCTTTCACAACTGTAACTAATATGGAAATATTTTTTACATGACAGCATATATATATATATACATATAAACTATATCAAACTGCCTACCATTTTCAGAAGAAGAACAGGGATGGAGGAGGAAAAATTGGGAACTCAAAATCATGTAAATATGAAAGCTAAAATTTTTCTTAACCTGTAACCAGGGAAAAGATAAAATATTATTAAACCTTTTTAAAAGCACCTAAAATAATTGTATAGATTAACTTACAAAATTGATCCTTAAACAAAGAAACAAGTTAAACAGATGGAGGCATATTCTGTGCTTATGATTGGAGCATGTCAGCATAATAAAATTGACAATATGAATATAAGACTTGGCTTAAAGGACCATTTGAATAAGGGACTTCTTATTGGTTGAGATTGATGGTTTAGTGCTCTGTGCTTGCGTGAGGGGCAGAGTTGATGGTAACTGGAGAGAAGAGAGATCCTGGTATTTTGGGGCCCAGCTTTGAGAAGGCACATGGTTCCAAATGCTCTTCAAGTTTCTGAAGGAAGAGAAAGACTTTGTGCTTCAAAGTCCATTTGCATGGGACTTTCCTTATTGGTACAGATTGATTACTGCATGCTCCACACCTGTGAGAGTGGTAGAGTTGATGAGACCTTGTGAAAACAGAGATTCTGGCCTTCTGGTTTTGAGCTTTGAGAGAGAAGAAATTTGGCTACACATTTTTTTCAGACTCCTGAAAGGAGAGAGACTGAGAAAAACAGCCACAATGACAACTGTTGTTTTTATGGAAATATGATCTTGAAATGATATATTTACTTTTTTCTGTCATTTTTCATTTATCTGCAATATCTCTGTGCCATAAGGTAATGCCAAATTTTATAAAAGTCTCATGAGGTGCTGAGAAATACACATATAATTTAAGAGCCCATTTATACTCCTTTTCTTGAGTAATTTTTCCGTTCTATGTTTTCCCTTATATTTTTCCTGCTTCCTCTCCTTAAAGTCATTCTTAAAGAAGAGTAGGAGAAGACTATAGAAATATCTCTTCATATCTCCTTTCAAGCCCCATCTAGACAGACCTGTATGGACAAATACAATATATATGAGTAACAACATGTACAACACACTTCCAAATATATACATACATATATATATATATATATATATATATATATATATGTATATGCACACACACACGTATATGTAACATATTGAGTATCAAAGCCGCTTTAAACCATTTAAGTTGAAAACTGCCCTGTGGCTTTTGGGACAGCCTATATATTTTATCTATCAATCTATCAATCTATCAATCAATCTATCTATCTATCTATCTATCTATCTATCTATCTATCTACTATCCATCTATCTGTCTGTCTACCTGTGTGTCTGTCTGTCTATATCTATCTGTCTACTTAATCAAAAGGCATTCCCTAGTCAATAAGGAGTCAAAGGGCATGAACCGTGCTCAAAAGAACTATAAACTGTTAATAACCCTGTGAAATAATGCTCCAGATCATTAACAATAAGAGAAATGCAAATCAAAGTAATCCTGATATTTCACCTCACAACCTAAAAATTGACAAAGGTATTAAAAGATGTCAATAGTCAATGTTGAAGGGCTTGTGGAAAGATAGCGTAACTGTCAGTGGAATCGTGAATTAGGACAATCATTTTGGAAAACTATTTGGAGTTACGCCACAGAGCGACTAAAATGTATATACCCTTTGATTTGGACATTTCACTAGACATATTGATAAAAAGAAAGTCCCTCTATATAAAGCACTTTTATGGCACCACTTTTTGAAGCAGCAAAGGACTGGAAACAAAGTAAAGCCTCATTGATTGGGAAGTGGATAAACAAATTGTGATATACAAATGTAACAGAATATTAGTGGGCTGTAAGAATCAACAAATATGATGAATACAGAAAAGTATGGAAATATTTATATAATCTGATTCAGAGTGAAGTAATCAGTGCCAAGAAAACATGCACACACACACACACATATGCAAACACGCACACACACATGTGCATGCACACACAGAGTGAGTACAATGTGAACAGAAAGAAGAGCTACAAAACAATCAAAAGATGTTGCAAAATTACAAAAAACAAACAGTTCCAAAGAAGAAATATGATGAAATATCCTCAACCTACTCCTTTGCAGAGGCAGGAGGTACATGAGCAGAGTATATTTCATATATTTTCAGACTTTCTCAATGTTTTGATCAGTTTGATTGATTTTTAATCTTTCTCAAATTAAAAAAATGTTACGTGCTTTCTAGGAGGGAAAGGGGATAGAAACTGCAGAAAATATGTTAAAAACAATATAAAAATTTCTAATTGAAATAAGAATGTAGGGTAGTTTTTTGAGAAAAGGAACTAGTAATTGAGGGCATCATCAAAAACTAATAATTCTAAGAGGCGGGAATGAGGAGGGAATGAGGTCCAGACAGGACTATGCAAAGGCGTAGAGACAAGAAGATGGAGGGCTGTGTATGAGAAAAAGCAAGAAGACAAGTTTGGCAGGATCATTGAATTTATGAAGGAGAGTGATCCATTATAAGGAGAGGTAGGCGAGAGTCAATTTATGAAAGACTTTACATCCCCAAAGATCAAAGGTACATCAATTTAGAGCTAGAAGGAACCTCATCTAGTCCAATTTCTTTATTTTACAATTGAAGGACTTGAGACAAGAGTGACTTTTCCAGTGTCACAGAGCTAGTAAACGTGCGAGGCAGGATTTAAATCTGATTCTAGTTCTAGCAATTAATCCACTTTGCCATTTTGCCTCTTTGGTATCGGCACCTGGCAAATTAGCAGTAAAATATCCTTTGCAACTTGATTTGATAACAATTCAAAGTGGATAACTCAACACAAACATAGTAGGTTAGCTAAGAAAATATCTACTCCATGGCCACAACCTGCATACTTAATTCAGTATAGTGATCTGGCAAAAGGGTACCAGTGGCCAAAATGCACTCTGGATGGAAAAGTGAGGATGGCCTGGTATGATGCGTTTACACACTGGGACAAAGGCTTTCAGTGCCACCTAGAGACAATATAGCATGGGGTTCCTTCCAGAATTACATAATTCTCAGCTCCTTGTGATCACCTATATTTCGTATTATCATATCACAGATCCTCAGTTACAAGAGACATTAGCTAGAGTGCCTGACACATAGAAAGCATTCCAAAATTCCTGTTGCTTAGTTATTGATTGAAATGTTCTTGGTTCACTTATATTCCAGAGTTTGGAGTAGTGCCTGACTATTTCTTGCAAAAGAAAATGGAATTTAGAGCTTTTCTAAAGGCAGCAGATAAACCATGCTCTCATTTCCTAAAAGGGCGACTGAACCTTCTACTAAGAGATCCAGGAAACTACATCATCCAAATGCTTTTAATCTTTTTCTTGGACCAAGTTTAGACTAGGGCCATAAACTCTGAATAACTCCTAATCCACCAAGGTATACAGAAACACCTGCTGCTGAGAATCACTGGAGAAGCAGTGCATGGTATGGGGCATACGTCACTGATCACAGAGGCCAAGAAATGAAGTCCAGATAAATACCGATTAAGCTGTTAAGTAGGTCCTTTGGATTTCAGCCTGTTTCTAGTCTTGATACACATCGAGGGTATATTTTGCAAGAAAAAACAGCAGTAACAAATGGAGGTTGATTAAATTTAACAGCAAGAAAGTGGTGATTTGTGTTTAAAACAAATTTGGCAGTCCCTCCTCCCCACTTGAAGTATATCTGAGCACTCCCTTAACATACGTGGAAAAAACACAGCAGCAGTTCTATAAATATTTCCCCACATTGCAGTCAAGCTTTTGTAAAACATAAGTGAGAGCTTCTTTTCTGAGAAACAATTTCTAACAATGTCTAACTCAGGCTTTGCTGGACTCAGCAAAATTTTCCTTAATAATGTTTGCAAAACAGAGTAATATTTCCATGGAAACCAAAGCATGGCTTTATAACTTCCCCAGCACATCCTGTAGGGCTCTCTTGAAGTTTCCACACAAGATATTGATGTGGAATGAGCTTGTAATACTTTTATTCTCATGATGGATAGGAAAAATCTAGAAGGAAAAACCAGCATAAAACAAAAATAAATGTAGAAGCAACATAAAATGGAGGTAGGAGGGCAGAGAGAGAACTTGGAGAATTCAGTGGCTCTCCAGCAGTCTTGCCTTGTTGTGAATATAAATTCCTTAAGGACTAGGTCTCCTTCATTTTTGCTTCCGTATTCCCAACCCCCAGCGCAATATCTGGCACATAGGTACTTGATCAATGCTTGTTGAATGGAATTTATTTGGATGTGGACATTAAAGAAGATAGCATAAGAATTTTGCTTTGTGAAACTGAAAAGTTATATTAACACCAGCTAATTTTGTTGTTATAATGACTAGGCACCTGAGAAGAAGGAAAAAAAATTGTTGAACATAAGAGGTGACAACTAGGGAGATGGGGGGGGGGGCTAGTAGAGTTGGAGAGATGTGTTAATCCTATAGTAAACATCATATACTAGAGGTGACCATTTATTTTTTTATTTTTAAATTTTTAAAAAAATATATTTATTTACTTTTAGTTTACAACATTCAGTAAATCCCTTGAGTTCCAAATTCTCTCCCTCTTCCTCTCCTCCCCCTTTCCTCGCATGGCAGTATACAATCAGATATAGGTTCTACAAATACCTACACATTAAACATTAGTCAAATTATAAAGAATTATAAACAATGGCATGAACAATGAGAAAGAAGAAACAAAACAAAACACAAAAGAGAGAGAGCGAGTAGTTTGCTTCAATCTGCATTCAGACTCCATAAATCTTTCTCTGGATGTGGATAGCCCTTCCTATCATGAGTCTTTTGGAGTTGTCTTAGAACCTTGTATTGCTGAGAAGAGCCCAGTCTGTCAAAGTTAGTCATCACAGATATGATGTGTCTGTAATTGTGTACAAAGTTCTCCTGGTTCTGCTCCCCTCACTCAGCATCAGTTTATACAAGTCTCTTCAGGTTATTATGAAGTCCATCTGCTCCTCATTTCTTAGAGCATAAGAGATGGAAGTTTATTAATTTGAGGAAGTAAAAGTTTAAATGGCTTCTGATTCTCCCCTACAGGAATAAATTCTAGAAGTTTGCTGTTTATACAGGTGTCCATGTTCAGATAAAACAGGACCTTGGAATTTATGCCCTTTAGTTCTTCTGCATTGTATAAGTTCTGTCAGGTGAGACTTTCTAACTTCACTTTGATTGGTTTATCTGAAAGTTAGCATCTGGAAGAGCAGAAAAACATTAAACTCATGGTTTCACATATGGATGGTGAGGGGCTGACTGGTAGAGAACCTCTGTTTTCTTGGTGCTAATGGTCAGGCCAAAATTAGCATAAGTGGCAAAGAATTGATCCATACTTTGTTGCATTTCAGCTTCAGAGGCAGCATTGAGTACCCAGTCATCTGTGAACAAAAAAAATCATGTGCCAATTCTCCCTCTACTTTAGTCTTAGCTTGTAGTCTTTTCAAGTTATGTAACTTAACTTTAGTGGAGTAGCTGTTTTTGTCCTTATTTAAAGGTGTCTGAAAATATTGATGAAAACATCACACTACAAAGCATGGGAACAAGCATACATCCTTGCTTCACTCCATTGGTGACTGAGAAAGCATGAAATAATCATCCATTATCCAGAACCTTGGCAAGCATGCCATCATGAAATTGATGTACAATACTGATGAACTTCTCCAAGCAATCAAATTTTGACATAATTTTTTATAAGCCCTCATGACTTACAGTATCAAAGGCCTTGGTCAGATCAACAGATATGCATAGACCACTGTTTTGCTCCTGGCATGTCTCCTGGAGTTGTCAGATAGCAAACACCACATCAACCACTCCTTGACCTTTCTGAAGCCATATTGGCTCTCAGGCAGAGGACCATCTTCCAGGTTAAGTATTAGCCTATTAGAGAGGATTCTGGAAAGAATCTTGCCAGCAATGACTAAGAGAGAGACCCCCTTGTGATCGTCACAGGACAATCTATTTCCTTTATTTACATAGAGATGGACGATGGAGGCATCTTTGAACTCCTAAGGGATAACCTCCTCTTGTCATATAACCCAGAAAATTTGTCAGCTCTTATATGAGCATTCCCCTCTGACCCCACCCCAGTAAATCTTACCTGGAATAGAATCAGTACCAGGTACTTTGCCACAGGAGAGGAGCCTAATGGCATTCAAAAGCTCTTCTTTAGTTGGAAATCTGGCAAGAGAGGGATTGACTTCAACCTCAGGTATACAGTCAATGGCTTCAGCATTGATCAAGTGATGATGAGTGGAATCATCTTTGCAGAAATTTTTGTACTTTTTTTTTTAAGCACAGGGTTGGATCTGTACCTAGTACAGTGAACAGACCAGGGTTGAGTAAAACAGACAATTTTTAGGGCACCTTTCCTAGCACCTTCCTCACACCAGAAGGTGTGAGCAATGCAGTCTTTAAGAGGCTAATCAGACACCCAGGGAGCTGCTGAATCCCACTGCTGTTTCCAGTGAGCAGAATATCCTATGGCATGGGCCACATGTGAGCAGGGTTGTGATCACATTTTCCTGTGTTTCCATACCTGCTGTTTCATCTCTTGCCTGTCACCATAGGACTTTGAGATAAGTAAAAATGGTAAAATGTTATGGGTGATGTCTTTTGATTCTTACATCATTTGAATTCAAGTGAGGCAGAGTTGTATGAAATCATTGACCTCATTCTTTCTTCCAGAGTCATTGAAATCCAGTGGCAAGACAAAAGTCAATACAAGTGTAGTGGTTAGGGATTCCAAGGTTAGGCCTTGGTGTCTTCAATGTCTATCCAAGCACCTACTTCAGCCTCCTTTAAGGCCATTGGAACAAATTGTTCTCATTTGCCCATTCCACCAAGGGAAGTCTTCAAGTGTATGGGGTAGACACTCCCCTAACTCACTAAACAATTTGAGACCACTGGTTTACCCTCAACCTGGTTTAGCCCATCTGCCAAAACACTTTATTAGGGTGTGGCCGCTGCACATGCTTCTTGGAGCTGCAGGTGACAGTTGGGTGGATCAGATAAACACCAAAGGTGGAAAGTAGCCCCTCACCTTACTTTAAACACACATTGATAAATCCTTGAACATACCCTACACACCTCCAGGCCTATACTATACCATTTGGGAAGAATAATTTCCTTTGTTTCTTTTGTCTCTGGGTGCTTTCTCAAACTGATTCATGGTGCCACCTTAATTGCCAAACCGGTAGAAGTGTCCTAATCAAAACGGCAACTTAAGACCACAGAGAGGTCAACATTTGAGCAGATCAAACCCCAGAGCATATTCAATTAAATAGACTCATCTAATGAAGCTGCCATCCAGGGATGACAGTCAGGTATTCTTAATTGTTAGGCAATTACCCAGAACTTCCCACTACCCTCAGCTGTTACACACCATGGGTCATCAGGCTGTTACTCAGCTTATCATCTTATTATTAGCCTGCAGCATTATGTGCCTGACACTGCAGTTTATACCACAGAGAATGATGAGTCATGTTAGACAGAACAGCTGCAGAACAACATGATTGCAAATAGTCTAGACCCATAGGTCATTCTATACTCTTCCTGTAGTTTAAGGTGAAATTCATTGAACTGCAAGCATTGAAAAACAGAAGAGATCTCTTTCTATGGATATGGATATGGATATGGATGTGTATACTATGTGTATATGTATATGTATGTGTATATATATATATGTCTTAATAAACCTAAGGGAATTTGAAGACCTTCCCTGCTTTGAAAATATCTTCTACCCCCAAATAGGTTGAATATAATCACTTGAAGCCTGTGGTGGGAGAAGTCTGCTGAACAGTAGAGCAGGGGCCACAGGCAGCTGGGAGTTAGAGCAAGCTAGACTGGGAGGAGGAGAGGATACATCCAAGGGAGTTGGATAGACTTGTGAGCAAATGTTGTTTTGTCACCCGCTGTGACAGCTAGACTTGTGTTGGTTTGTGTTAAGGCTAAAGAATGCTGTGGCTCTCTGTGTTGTTATGGCTTATTAACTTCTTTGCTACTATGATGGAATTGGCTTACTGGTTTTGGGATTCAATTTTCTGGTGTTTGAATAGATGTTTTTGCTTCGGTCTTCTATGTGGAGAGTTTGTTATATTTTGTGATCAAGCACTATGCAGGTATATTTTATAATGATCATTGGTGCTATGAATGTTGCATTGGTGCTACAATATGTGTATGTGTATACACATGTGCATGTATATATGTACATATTTATATATCTACATGTATATGTGCATGTATGCATGCACATATATATGTATATACATATTATGTATGTGCATATATACACATGTGTATGTGCTCATATATGTGTGTATATGTGTGTATATACACACACAAAGAGACATCTATACATACATACACACATACACCATCTTTTTTCATCTCCTTTTTAGAGCTGTAACTACAGAGGGTGATCATGATGGGCAGAACTCTGACCTAGGACATTGAAATTTAGAGGACATTAGCAGGTTCTTTTGCCTGCCTGAGCTTAATATTTAATTAACAAAACTAGTTGAAATATAAGAAGCTCCCAGATACGGAGTTTCCTTACTCTGGATGCTACACCACAAATGAGCTTTCAGAATGGCTTCACTCACTGTCTTCCAAAGTCTCTGCCCACAGGGTCAGTGTTCTGGGATCTATGCCCTGCCTGCCCCCAAATGAATTTGTTTTATAAAGTTGATATAAGGAGACTTTTCTGGATATATGTTCCAGCTCATTTTCTGAAACTTGCCCTGGGTGTCAAAATGCTGGTTAATGGTTCTGCTCCTTTTCCTTTCTCTTCCTATTTATTAGCTCCAGGGGGAAAAAAAAATTTCTTTCTTGTTTCATTTGTGACTGTCGTCATGGTTGGTAATTTAAGAATGGTGCTACTGATGAGTCCATACCAACAAGAAGGAAAGTTTTAACTTTAGAAATGAAATTAGACATTATGTTGTCTGCATTATGAGGTTATATTACAGGTATGTATATACAATATACATGTATGTATACATGCATATTGTACATGTAGGTTATACTATATGTTTATCAATATTATAAAAGGAAAGATACTTAACATTTAAATCAATAAGCATTTTTAACCACCTACTGAGTCCAAGTTTTACAGAACAAATCCTTTTATTAATAATAAATAATAATATTTTGACTCAATCAAAAGGCTGTAGCCCAAGAACCTAGAAAGTCACATGTGGCCTTGAAGCCCTAGATTCCCTACCCCTGAGGTAGACAAAAATGAAATGGTTCCTACCCTTGATGAACTTGACAATCTAGTAACAGGAGAGAACATGAGTGTGTATATGTATACACAAAATAAAACAAAAAAATGATGATGATAATAATAACTAACATTTACATAGCACTTACAATGTGCCAGGCATTGTACTAAGCACTTTATAATTATTATTTCATTTCATCCTCATAAAATACACATAAAATAGATAAAAGATAATTTGGGGGGAAGGCACGAGCAGTTGTGGAGGATCAGGAAAGCCTTCACATTAGCCTTGAAGGAAAATGGTGATTCTAAGTGAGGAAGAAATGAAGTATAGATATGGGGAACAGCCAGGGCAAAGGCATGTGAATAGGAAGCGGAGTACAACATGTGAAGAACTGTAAGAAAGCCAATTTGTCTGAGCCAGGGCTGGAAAGGTAGGTTGGGGCTAGGTTGAAAAGGGATTTAAATACTAGACAAGGGACTTTATATTTCATTGTAGAGGAAAGAGACCCCCTGGATTTTAATGAGTGTGGTTACACCTCTGCTCAAATAAAATCACTTTAGCAGTTATGTGGAGGGAAGATAGGTTGAAATGGGTAGAGACTTGAAACAGGAATACCAGCTAAGGGACTATTATGATAATTTAAGGGAGAGGTGCTGAGTGTCTGAACTAGGGAAGTAGCTGTGTGAGCTGAGAAAAGATGCTGGATTTGAGAGATATTGTGTAGGAACAAATGATAAAATTTGATAAGTAAATGGATATCAGTGCAGTGATACTCCACAATGCCTGCTTCAGTTGCCTTCATGGCCACTGGGACAAATAATTCTCATTTGCCCATTTTGCTGGGAGAAAGTCCTCCCATGCTTGGGGGTCGGTACTTACAGAGAAGGTGGGAGGAAGTCTTAGAGGGGAAAACTTTAGAAACTGACAAACAGGAAAAGTGGAGATGAGACTTGGAAGGAGACAGTGATTCTAAGAGGCAGAGCATTCCATGCAGAGTGACAGTCAGTGTACGGGCACAGGAGCTGAAGCATCTTGTGCAAGGAAGTGTTGTTAAAATCCCAAATGGGGTGTCTGTGGAGGTATTCATGCTCTAGGAGATAAAAAAGCCTCCCTCCCTTTACCTTATCTATCCTGGTTCCCTCTAAGTGGAAGTTTCCTTATATCGGTCGTTCCTTTGCCTAAAAAATCTTCAATGGCTTCCTATTGCTGATTCCATAAAGTTCAAATTCATTAGTCTGGCATTCAATGTCTTTAACAATCTAATGGTAATACTACCAATAATAGCATTTTATAGAGTTTTAAAGTTTGCAAAGCCCTTTACTTATGTTAACATTTTTGCTCAATGCAGATGAAAACCATAGAGAGGTACCTTGGGATACTGAGAGGATATTTGACTTATCTGTAGTCACACAGCTAGTATTTATCCATGGAAATAAATCTTTTTGACTCTAAAATCTATTCCATTCACTGTGCTATCTCACTTCTTGAATTCCTATCCATCTTAAAAACCCAGTTCAAATACTATTTCTTCCATAAAACCACTTGCTAATGACCTTTCCTCTCAGACCCCCATAACACTTTTTTTTACCCCCTCTCTAATACACTTACCCTGTATAATCATGGTCATTGTGTACTTGCACAAGCCACAACTTCTAAGTCTCCCTTACACCTTCTTTGTAAGTACTTACCTGCAAGCATGTGCAGACTTTACTTTGGCAGAATGGGCTGATGAGAACAATTTGTTTCAATGGCCACAGAGGTGACTGAAGCAGGATCCGTGGAGTGCTGATAGTTTGGTTGGTCTTCAGTGCCAAGGTTGTTCACCGCATCCTGCTTCATCTTGACTCTTGTCCTGCCACTAGACTTTGATGACTCAGGAAGAGAG
>JAQQSU010013383.1:0-11675 GCA_028627135.1 Pseudochirops cupreus | reverse complement strand
CCACCATGGCAGAACAAGTCTATTCTATCTTCCACATGAAAGTTATCTGAAGTCAGTTCTCATTTGCCTTCGGTAAAATAAGGGGTTTGGAGTCAATGATATTGAACTTTCAGTTTTATAATCCCTTGTCTCCACTATCCAGCCTTTGTCTGAGGGTTCAAAGTTAAGGCAAGGGACCCCCATTGAGGCTTTTTGTTTTCTGGGAAGTAGAACTAGATCCACTTGGTTGTTAAGTCTTTGGTCCTCAGAGTTAGATCTTCAAGAAAATTCTGTTCCTTCAAACTCTTAATTACATCCTATGCATACATTTTTTAAGAATATGCACTCCTGAAAACCATGCAGATGATTTGCACGACCTAGAATAAGGTGTACTATTAAGATAACAGTATCTTCTGTTAAGAAAGAAATTACAATAATGGAACTTATGGTATTTTTAAACCTGAGTTTAACTATGAAAGTCAGTATCTGAGGATTCGTTCCCAGATCATGGACTCCAGCTGATGACCTACTTGCCTATCTTATTCAGCAAGTCTTCCTAATGATGATTATCTTAGGGTGCAAGGGATACAGCACCAAGCCTGGAGTTAGGAAGATCTGAGATCAAATTCAGTCTCAGACACTGAATAGTTGTGTGGCACCAGACAAGTCACTTAACTCCTATTTGTCTCAGTTCCTCAACTGTACAATGGAACTGCCATTGGAGAAAGAAATGTCAAACTACTTTTTGCCAAGAAAACCCCATGGACAATGTCCATGGGGACACACAGAATCAGACATGATTGAATGATTGAACAACAGTGAAAATATCCATTACCCTCTCTGAACACTGATTTGAACTGATAAAAGTTAGTAAGTAAAAGGAGATGAAGCTTTTTTGCCAAATAAAATAACTTTTTTCCCCTCTCGTACCAACTTAAGAATCCTGCAGGAGAATGCAGATTGAAGCAAAGTACTTGCTCTCTTTCATTTTCTTGTTTGGTTTTGTTTCCTCTTTCCTATTGTTATTCCATCCATTTCAGTCTGACTAATATTTAATGTGAAGGTATTTGCAGATCCTATATTTGATTGCATACCGCCGGGGGGGGGGAAGGCCGGAGAGAAGATGGAGGGTAAGAAAATTTGAAACTCAAGGGATTGTGGAACTGAATCTTGTGAACTAAAAGTAAACAAACAGATTAATGAAGACAAAAAAAGGAATCCTGCAGGAATTGTTGTTTGGTTGTTTACAGGTAAAGGGGAGACCTAGCCTCAGCAACAAAATTGATCTATACGAGGAAAAAAAAAGGTTTTTTTGGATAGCTATTTGGATTTTTCCTTTTCAAGCTAGTCGCGAAAAATTACAAGGCACACGCTCAACATATAGCTTAATCTTTGTGTGCGTTTTGGAGTTCTAGGATTGGTTTAGAGTCCTGTTTTATGGGTATTTTGGGGTGGCTATGTGAGAGCTGCGATATGTTGCTGCTGCTATACTGCCATCTTGGCTCCGCCCGTCAGCATATAGCTTAATAATGAGCAAAATAAATGGGTTTCTGTTCTAGGTCTAATTTAATTTCAACCCTCTAAATTTCTTAGCTCTATAAAGTACTTTTGAATTCTGTCCAAAGTGTATAATTTCATGCATTACCTTTCCTATTTAGAAAGACATTCCCACCAGAAAAAGGAATTTCTGGAAACAATTTATTATGAAATAAGGATGTAAAGATAGATAATGAAGTAATTTAATTCTGAAATCACTAGGGAGCCACTGAATATTTTTGAGCAGGGTAGTGATGTGATCAGACACAAGGAAAATTGTTTTGTCAGCTATGTGAAAATTTAATGTAGAAGGGTGAGACCAGAGTCAGGAAGATGAATAAGCAGATGATAGAGGCTACTTGGATTAGATCCCTTCCTGTAGATGAAGGAGGAGGGGCATGGAAGCAGAAATAATTGGAAGAAGTTTCTAAGTATAGCACTTGACACAAGTGGAACACCTGTGTTTGTATTGATTTTTAGTAACACAAAATCTCTCTCCTTCTCCTCTTCAATCACACTGCTAACATTCTAGTGTGCTTGTGACTAGTTTATACAGACGTGCCTGGGGCCTCCTTACCCCATACTGGTGAATTTATAGAATACTTCAGTTTCTTTGCCTACTTTAGCACAAAATGTCACCAATTCTAAACACCTTGGGCCACTTCAAGTTGGTTTGTACTTCAGGACAGCCAATTTCCTGATTTGCACATTTATGTCAGTCTTTATTTCTCAGAACCAGAATAAGACTAAGATTACAAAATGGCATTGGACCACATTTCCTTGTATCCTTATGTGGCTGAATGTCCCAGTGGTGACAGGTAATGAAATGTGTACTTTAATAGGTTAGAGTTGATCATAAATGTTTCTATTCTTTGATATTCAGAACTTTACTATCTCAGAAGGCAATTTTAAAGACACAAGTAAAAGGTAAAAAGACCTTTTTTGACCAAGAGTGATATTAACATGAGTGAATAGTACAATAGTGATTTTTTTCATTTTCTGGACTTGCATTCAACAGTATTATATAGTTGACTGAATAGAGAAAGTGAGGGAAAGGGAATATTCAAAGGGGAATCTGAAGTCATTAACTTGGGTGAGTGGAATGATGTTGGGGCCATTAGATTCTACTGAAGTCTCTAACATTCCCTCAGTTACCCAGAACTGAAATTTTGAAGTCATTTTCAAATCCTCATTCTTTTTAATCTCCCACCACTTTCCAAAGGTTTATGATTCCACTCTCACATGCCTCATATCTGTATCTTTTTTCTGTATTCACATGGTCACCAATCTAGACCAGATTTTAATTACAATTCATCTAAAGACTATTGAAATAGCCTGTTCCCTCTCCAATGCAACATCCATGAAGTTGCTAAAATGATACTCTTAAAGCAAAGGTCTGAAAAATGCCATTCTAATATTCAATAAACTCTAGTGGTCCCCTTGGACTGGAGGATAAAATATTAGTTCCTGTTTGACCTTCTCACATGAAGAGGAGGCCCTTCTCCTTGCCAAGGTCAATCCCACTACATGCATAAGTCATCCCATTCTATCCCATCTTCTCCAGCAGATTGCCTTCATCTCTACTTAATACTGATTTTCAGTCTCTTTTGCCTACTGGTTGCTTCCTTTTACCTACAAATATACCCATGTTTCCCTCTTCTGCAAAACAAAACATAACTGAACAAAATAAGTCTCTTTCTTAATCCAGCAACCACTTGCTAATTAGTATCCAATATCTTCCCTCTCTTTTGTGGTATATTCTTTGAGAAAGCTGTCTACAATAGATGCCTCCATTTCCTTTTCCCTCACTGTCTTCTTATCTCTTCATGGTCTGACTTTTAGCCTCATTCAACGAAAACTGTTCTCTCCAAATTTGCCAATGATCTCTTAATTGCCAAAATTAAAGACCTTTTCTTAATCTTCATCCTTGTGACATCCCACTGCCTTTCACACTGTCAGACACTCTCTTCTCCTTGACATTCTCATCTCTAGGTCTTCCTGACACTGCTCCTCCTACCTGTTTAACTGAACATTTTCAGTCTTATTGGCTGGATGTTCATTCTGAATAAATGTAACAGCTCGAAGTGTCCTACAGAGTTCTTTCGTGGATCAGCTTCTCTTCTCTTTAATTCTCGATCTCATCAGCTCCATCCCTCCTCATCTCTGACTCCCAGATTCCTTACCTTCATTCAAGTACCAGCTGAAAGTTAAACTTCCTCAGGAAACCTTTCCTGATTCTCCTTAATGCTAGTACCTTCCCTCTGTCCATTATCTCCAATGTATCCTATTTGTATCTTCTTTGTACATAGTTGATTTCACATTTTTTCCTCCATTTGACTGAGAGCTCCCAAAGCCAGGAACTCTCTTTGGTCTTTCTTTGTATTCTCAGTGTCTCACAGAGTTCCTGGCACATAGTAGGTGCTTTAAAAATGTTTATTGACTAAATTTGAACTCTGGCCTTTCTCACTCTAAGATCAGCTCTCTATGACTACTGCATGCTTCTCTTCACCCAGAAATTAAGCAATAGAGTACAATAGTGTCTTATTTTGTCAGTCTGGTTATTTCACTGAGATAATGAATTAATTGTAGTTTCAAAATACTAACTGTGCTAAATACTGAACTCTTCATAAATTCTTTTTATAAGCTTTACCAATTCCAAGGGGTATTCTGTTTTGTTTTGTTTGCCTTTTGTTTTTAATTTTTAACGACTGGTTTTATTCTTCATATATTCTATAAAGATTTCTCAATTGCTCCTGCTGTTTTCCTAATGCTACTCCAAAAATTGTTTGAAGCTAGGCTTCCTGGGTTGTTTAAAGTCCTTATTTCTAAATTATCATCTTTTATTTTTAAAAAAGAAGGTTTAGCTTTGCTAAGAAGCTGATGCTATGAAATATATTCCATGTGCTTCTTGTTCCAGATTCTTTTTAAAAAAAATCTTGCAAGACTTGAATTGTAATATTTTATATAAATAATATCTTTCTTCAGGTCGCTTGAAGGATTCTTCTTTATCATTGTAGTTTAGAAATTTGAAGATAATGGAACTGAATCAGATGCATCTTTAGGTCCTCATTGCTAGAGTTTCAGTAAATTCTTTCAATCTGTAATACCTCAATTTGTTTTATTTCTTGAATGTTTTCTTATACAATTTTCTAAATTATAGTGGTCAGGTTCTTTTCTACTTTGCAATTTCCCCAAACTGCAATAAGTCTGAGTTTCTCTCCTCTTCTTCTATCCTCTAAATCCAGTACTCTCACCTGCATTACTTTACAGCTGAAATATTTTCTGAGATTGTCCTTCTCAAATATGCCTTGTGATTCTGTTTCTTACCTTTTATGTTATTTTGTTGCTTTCAGTGACCCTCATTCTGGTTTCCAAATTGTTGGATTTCATCATCATCTTTCCTCATAATTTTTCTGGATTATTTAATTTCTTATTTTAATTTATTGAGTGTATCTGTTGTATACTCCATTGCATCCTTGGGAATTTATTCCATTGTTTCTAATGAAACTGTTGATTTCACAGTCTATTTTTATTTTCATATTTCTGCTTTTTCTGTTATTCCACAGTATCTTTTTTTCATATTGGTGATCTTCAGTTATCTCATTGTTTCTATTGAGTTCCCTTTTCCTTGTGAGGGTGTCTGATAATTATGTTTCTTTTCAGATTTTCTATTGCTCTTTCTGAGGTAAATAATGAAAAAAAACTTCATTATGCCCTCTTACTCTGATATCTTCCTTCAAATCCTGCTGGTATTCTCAGAAGACTCCTGTTTCCTAATTTTCAGCAGAAAAAAAAATCCTAAACATCCTGCTCTTAGAAACAGGGAAGACTGCCATTTATTTTACAAAGAAAAAGTTCCTGCTTTTATGGATTGACATTACCTTTTCAACTATTCCCAGGGTCATAATTACCCTAACAAATGGATCAAATGTTTACTGTTGCTCTTGAGTCAGGTGAAATTAAGGTGAAAGCTCACCTTCTATCACAGAACAAAAATGA
This sequence comes from Pseudochirops cupreus, assembly GCA_028627135.1. Lineage (NCBI taxonomy): Eukaryota > Metazoa > Chordata > Mammalia > Diprotodontia > Pseudocheiridae > Pseudochirops > Pseudochirops cupreus. Next base: position 6,161 of record JAQQSU010013383.1, on the reverse strand, counting down.
GCATGAAGCTTGGTAATAGCGGTAACAATCGTTGGCTGGGGGGTCAGTGATCTGGTGAATATGTGAATATTGTCTGAAAGACACTATCAAGAGAATAATGGATGAAGAATAGAAGGTGTATTCTGAAGCCCCACAAACAGCTTTCAACAGAGACAACTGCATAATTAAAAGGTCTGAACTTGGCAAGCTGCATAATGCTCACAAAGATAATTACAGAACAATGAAATTGAACCTTGTGATTTCTATCTTTAAAGCCCCAAGCTATCCCTCCCCCCTCAGCCTAGTGATTAGCAAAATGAAGACTTGGCAAAAGATGCAGGGTAGGTGGTTAGGTTCATACAAGGGAAGTACTTGGGGGCTGTCTAAATGAATGAATGAATCTATGATTGGATGAAAAGATGAATAAAATCTAAATGTTCATTGGCAGACAGGAACCATTCCAAGAGTAACATACAACCAATAAACATTTCATACTGGCTCATGATTGTTTAAGATACCTTAAATAGTGTGGGGGAGGAGCCACCTGGACAAAAGAAGGTACACTAGAGTTCTTTCTAGTCCCATAGCTCATTGATTATTCTCATTATTCTTAAAAGAATGAATATGAATTAGAAAGATAGTTTTACCAAGCGTATATGAATCTTCCTTCTCTCTACTAAAATATGCTGGTACATTTTTTTAAAATTCTATTTATACTCTCAAATCAAATATCCTGGCCTTTCAGTTTGGAAATGAAAATGAATTATATCATACCACTCACATTTTTTAGTCTGCAGGAAATTAGGTTTACTTGTTTGCTGTCTATGTGAATTATCTGGGTTTAAAAAAAAATACAACAGGAGTCTGTCTCTGTTGCTAACACCCACAACCTACACAGCATAAAAGATGAAGCACCATATTATGGCAAATATAGCTAAAATTTTAATGTTCACAATATAGATTTCAGTATATAGCTTTTTCTGTTTTTATATATTTAACTATATTTTAGTCTCTTTGAGTATTTACAACTATAACAATCCCAGAAGGAGGATTATTTTTTTCTATCAACTAAATTACACTTGTTCAGCATTTCCATTCTATCATTGACTTGTCCTTCAGAGTGTGTGAATTAATTTGTGCATTCATTCAACAAGGAGCACTAAGTTTGTATTCCAAATCCTGAGTTCAAATCTTAGCTCTTTGTGGCCTCAAGTAACTTATTTAACTTCTCTAATCCTTAGTTTTCTCAAGAGGAGGAGTTCAATGACCTCAAAGGTATCTTCCAGCTACAAATCTATCCTCCTGTCCTTTAGTTATCAAGAACCTACTATCCACAGAACACTCTAATAGATTCAAGAGGAGAAACAATTATTGAAGTTTATAGTCTAGTAGGAGATGTGACATGAACACAACTATAATCCAAAATATTATAAATACATTAGGGAGGAATAAAACAAAGTGCTTTGTAAGTTCTGAGGAGAATGAAAGGAACATTACTGACAAAAGTAATTACAGTAGGCTTATGAGGGGGTTGTCATTTGAGTTGGGCTTTCAATATTTTAAAAAAATTGACAAGCTGAAGAGGAATGGGATTTAAAGATGTGGCAGGCCTGAAGAACGGAGGCATAGAAATAGTCACTTTCAAAGTTCTCTTCTAAACCTTTTTCTTCTCTTTTACTTGCTTACTTAAGTGGTCCCAAACACTCCCTTCGCTTTGACCTATCACCTCTATGTAGATGGCTTCCAAGTCTACAGATTCAAATCTGACTGCTTCTTGAGCTCTGAATTTCTATTTTCAACACTATAATTTCCATCTACATGTTCATCAATACTGCAAAAAAAAAAGATGTGAAATTAATTCATCTTCTCCTTTTAAAGTTCCCCTCCTTCTAACTTTGCTGTCTCTTAATGGTGCCAACATCCTCTTAATCCAAATGAGATAATGACAAGGGACATCCAAAGGTCTATTTTGTTAAGAAATGGCATAAAAAGTTTTATGGGTATTATCATGACCCCAAACACCTCAGACTGCTTAGGTTTCACCAAAATTTTAAGTTTCTCAATGTCACCCTGTCTTGTTCCAAACCACTGCAACCAGGCTCATAATGGAACAAATTCCTAATTGTAGTCAATGTGGAAGATAAGGTAAGCAGAGCCCTATAATTTATATCAATTGCTCCAAAACAGGGACCAGAGCCTCTTGGGATATACGAAAGGAATATATGAGTACAAGGGATTTCATCCAGTCAATAGGATAGTGGAAAGAGAGGTCTTATCCCACCCTGACAGTCAATCCTGTGCTCAAACACAAAAACATCCCATTTATCCAATATTCCCCTATTACACAGCAGTTTTAACCTGACCCTAACCCTTGCTCAGTAGTTATACTGGAAAATCCTATCCAATCAGTATACCCACATCGTGTTTCACAAATCATCTCATAACTGAGGTAAGCATAGTAGCTAGGGAATATTTCAGTGGGTCAGAGTAACTTAGACAGGATGACCAGAAGTAGATGTGACTAAATCTCATTGCGTTATAAGATGGAATGTGAAATCAGTTGTCAGATCTTATAATATTTATCTCAACAATGTCCTTGTATCTATTCCCACAGCCACAATTCTAGGGTAGTGCCTTGTCATTTCTTGCTTGTGCTAATGCAATACCCTCCTAATTGGTGTCCCTTTCTCAAGTTTCTCCCTCTCCAATCTATCCTTTACATTTACAAAAAGACATTTTCCTAAAGCACAGCTCTGACCATGTCACTCTTCTCATTAAAAGTTAGTGACTTGCTAATGTTCCTAGAGTCAAATATTATTTTATTTTATCTCCTTTTATAACTTCTATTTCTGTGTAAGATTTATAGTAACCATAATTATTATTATAGTTACACATATAGATGATTTAAAAATGAGCAAATGTGCATATATTGGGTGCATGTTCAAAAATTTGCAGATAGGGTATACAATTTTAAAACATATTTAAAGGCCACTGCTTTAGATAAATGCACCTAGATTTCATATAGTCAGAAAAAAATGTAAGAACAATGACCAGTGTTTCAGGCAGAAATCAAGTCCTAGAAAGGCTAAAGAGCTGATAGTTTATGTACTTTTGTTGATTATAGTTTCATTCTAGAAAATATGCAGGAAAAATAAGGAGGGATTTTATCATAGGGAATATATTAAGGAGTTTTCCTATAATCCCACAGGGTGTGAGATTTAAAAGTCCCTTAATAAATTTGTAATCATTGTAGTGCCTTAGCCATTGAATAGCAGCTAGTACCATATAGGAAATATAGTGAATGGTTAAGAAACTAAGTTTTTAACTTAACTGAACTTTAACTTAAAAAAAAAGTAAACCATCCAGCAGTTTTTGTGTGGGAAGCAGTTAAATCTTAGAGCAGTTGTGTGATGAGATTTCTGCAAGGGGAAATGATGTCATTTCTCTCTCTCTCTGCTTCTACTAATCATGACACATAGCAGCAAATCCATTAACCCAAAAATATACAATCCATCCAAAAGCTGGAAAGTCAGTTCAAAAGAGTTTGGGGCCTAGTTTAGGAAATTGAAATAAACTCTACATATAGACATGGATACAAAAACAATTACCATAGGGAGAATGTACCCTCTAGAAATAGTAGCTGTGGCAGAAAAGAGCCAGAAATGGATTCAAGAGAGAGCTAGACTTGGCAATAAAGAATTAAGCCACAGAGATGATTCCTTGGTCCTACAGTTCAAGCTCTGAATTGCCTTAGCACATATTTCCTTATATGTGTGCCTCACTTCTATTGTATTCCAAGTCTGTGCTCGCTCTTCCCATGTGCATATTTGTGGGAGAGTATATCCCGGGGATAAAGGGAGAAATGATTTCCAGCTACCAATTTTACTATAATATGTTAGTATATTTACTTGCTTATTGTTAATAAAGAGTACGTAGGTAGGGACTCTTGAGCTATATTACTTGTGGTACACATTCACAGGTCTACTACTAGAATCTGAGATAGAGGTCCATCTGGGGAATAAACCCTCCAGTGTAAGTGTGGTATAAATTGGGCCTCAGATGTATAAGCTCAGAAAATAGATCTATATAGGATAGACTTTACCCATATGAATACTAGACATTTCAGCCAATAGACCCACAGGATAATTACTATATCTCTTAGGAATGGATCCATCACATATTTGGCAAGCTTTCTAGAGGTATTCTCTGTACTGATGTTTCAGGTAGCTGTCAAAATCTTTTCCTTGAACTGAAGGTCATCCCTAACCAAACTCTGAAAATTAGTCACCTACTTGTTTTCAATTTTGTCCACCTTGAAGGTAAGGGAGAAGAGCCTTTAATTTAGCCTATAAAGGGTCTTCCTGGAAACTATCTACTGACCAAAACACAGTGTGTAGATTGGGTTTAGGGAAGAATTGGGAGAAAATAAAAAGTTTCCACAATAAAGGCACTCTCTCTTCTATCTCCATACTTTGGCACTGGTCATTCCCCATTTTAAGAATGCACTCTATGCTTTTCTCTACCTAATAGAATCCTATCTCACTTCCCTTCCACATATTGTTCAATACTAATTTCTACATGAAGCATTTCCTATACCTGAATGTCTCACCTCTCAAACTACTTCATGAATAAACACTGTGCTTAAACATATGCATGTGTGTACATGTATGTATATGTATATATATATATATATATACACACACACATATGCATGTATGCATTCTATATATATATATATACACACACACATATGCATGTATTCATTCTGTATTTATTTATACATGTGTTGTCTGCCCAACAGAACATGAGTTCCTTGAAAGCAGGAACTGTTTTCATTTGAGGATGTTTACTAACATCTTGCTGATTAATTGATTAGTGCATTGTGGGTATGGCAGTATATTTGTTGTAACAGAGAGCACTAAAACCAACTAATAACACTGATTTTTGATAATATTATATAATATAATAATTACTACTACTAGTAATAATAGCTAACACTCATATGGTAGTTACTATATTATGTCAGGCACTGTGCTAAGTGCTTAGATCCTCACAACTGAGAGTTAAGTGATATTATTATCTTCATTTTGCAGATAAAGAAACTGAGGTAAACAGATGTTAACTGACTTGCCCAGGGTAACATAACTAGTAATTATCTTAATCTGGATCAACTCAAATTTTCTTAACTCTAGGCCTGGCTCTCTATCTACTGCACCATCTAATTACTAGTCTGTAACGCTAGTATTATGCAGAAAAAAGGAAACACTTGGAGTCAGGAGAGACCTGGATTCAAATCTCTATTACAGACTTGCTTATCTCATGTAAGCTGCTTCTCTAGCCCACTTCAGCTACACAAAGAGATGGTCATACTCTTGATCTTGCCATCACCCATCAATGTCCTACTTCCAAGTTCATGAACTCTGATATCCCTTTATCTGATCTTGATATATTATTACTTTACTCCCTCTCCTTTGAAAACTTAATTCTTCACTGACACCATGATCTCCAATCCCTTAACCCCTTAGTTCTCTCTAAAACCATTCCCCCTGCACTAACAATATTTTCCTCCTTTCTTAATCTTGAGCCCTTGGTGAACTAATTAAAATATATACTGCCTTCTCTTTTTTTATTAAGTTTATTTATTTTTAGTTTTCAACATTTATTTCCATAAATTTTAAATTTTCTCTCCCTCCTTCCCCTCTCACTCCCCAAAACAGTTCAATATAGGGTCCACATTTACATTCCTATTAAACATATTTTCACATTAGTCATGTTGTATAGAAGAATTAGAACAAATGGGAAGAACTATGAAAAAGAAAACAAAACAAAACAAAAAAAGAAAATGGTCTGTTTTGATCTGCATTCAGATTCCATATTTCTTTTTCTGGATGTGAATGACATTTTTGATCATAGGTCTTTTGGAACAGTTTTAGGTCCTTGCATTGCTGAGAAGAGTTAAAGCTATCAAAGTCAGTCATCACACACTGTGGCTATTATTGTGTATAATGTTCTGCTGGTTCTGCTCGCTTCACTCAGCATCAGTTCCTATGCCTCTCCAGATTTTTCTGAAGTCTGCTTGTTCATCATTTCTTTTTTTTTTTAATATGAGATTCTTTATTAAATTTTTTTTGAGTTACATCTTTTCTCCCCGTCTTTCCCCCGCCCACCACCCCAAAACAGCC
>JAQQSU010013382.1:0-11675 GCA_028627135.1 Pseudochirops cupreus | reverse complement strand
ACGGGGAGAAAAGATGTAACTCAAAAAAATTTAATAAAGAATCTCATATAAAAAAAAAGAAAAAAAAAGAAAAAAAAGTATTTTGATATAATTGGAAATTATAAAAAAAAAAAAAAGAATTAAGGTCCCCTTGACTCTGGAAACAGTGCTCTATCCACCATACAACTTAACTGCCCAGAGAAATGAGACTGAGTACCATGTGTGAAAGACAGAGAGAAGGGTCAGTTTGGCTGCACTATGATGGATGGATGAGGAGTAATAAGGCTGGAAAGCGAAGTTGAGGCTAGATTGTGAAGGACTTAAAAAAATACTGAAGAGAAAGAATGGATCATGTCCTATTCTTCTCCAAACACCACGTGGTAGAGGGCTTTACATAGTTGTAGATTTGACCTTCTCTTAAGGCACCATGCTATAATGAAAATATTAGAGGCAGAGGACTTGGGTTCATGTCCTAGCTCTGACTCTTAACTACTCATGTGACTCTGGGAAAACTATTTCATCTCTCTTGGTTTTAGTTTCCTTGTCTATAAAATGAAGGGTTTGAATGGATAACTTCCAAGGTCCCTTCTAAATCTAAACCAATGATCCTATTACCTACAAATCTCTGATCAGGGACCTTTGAATAAAGCTATTAATTCAACTGAAAGAGCTACAATTAATGCTGATATTAGGATAATAATTCCAATATTTCCTAATTCTACTACTCTGACATGCCTGTATTCTCCCCAAACTCTCCACTACTTGGGTCAATAGAACAAAATTCAACCTCAAAGGATCATATCTTTAGTTCTAGAAGGCCAACCCCCTCATTTTCCAGATGAGGAAACTAAGGTATGTAGAAGGTAAATGATTGTCCTGAATCATGCTGCTGGTGTCTCGGATGGGATTTGAACCCATCTTCTTGGCTCCGTCATGTCACAATGACACGCGGCCTCTTAGATGAGATTACTCTTCCTCTATCGCTATTGTTCTGTTCCATTTACATTCTACACTCAGTGACAAAGCCAAACTCAGAAATGTTAACAAAACAGTCCTTTTAATAGAACCACGCAAGTCATATTCTGACCTTCGGAGTCACTGAAATGTAATGGTCAGCCTTAGCCCAAATATACTTAAAATGTGTCTCTTTTCCTCAAATGAGGCAACATTTGGGTGAATCCTGTCTGGTGTTTCACTAATATATCTGTCGACTCCTTGTCCAAAGTTCTAACAGTTCATCTATACTCTTACTGTGTCCCATCATTCAGACCCTAGAATCTGGTATCAATTTTACCCCCAAGAGTAGGGAGACTCCTGTGTTCAGTCTCCACTTCCCCTCAGTGTTGGATGGCGTTGGGCCAATTTCGATGAGCTGCCAGATCTGAAACGATGAAAAATGGCTTGCTAGGGCTTATGCTTCTGACCTCTTGACTCAGTGTCTTAGTGGCACACCAGATGTACAAGTGGAAAAACACACAGTCTCCCACACAGGCATTTTTCATGCTGTGAACAATATGCAAGACTCTCCAGCACATGAGGGATGACCAAAGGAGCAGACATCAGGGCAATGCTGCTGGGGCTACCCCTTCAGATCCAGTCATCATCTGCTCTCACCCACCCACACATTCTCATACTGCTAATTCAAACTCCTCTTCACTACTCCCAATACCTTGGCTTTCAAAGTTGGTCTAAGAGATTTTGAACAAAATCCTTTTTTTTTACATCCCGCATAAAGATCAGAAATGGGGGTAAGGGAGAAATGGAGGACATTTGGCCCTGCAGAGAGTCATCAGCTCAGCATTCCTGCTGGCAGGCTCATGATAGATGTGACGATTTTTGTGTGTGAAGGGGAGACTGCTTTTGCCTGTTTCTGTCCGGCTAGCAAAACAGGAGGAGCTGCCAAAACAAACAGTCCAAGGTATGAAAGTTAACAGTTAGCGATCACGATGGTGTGAAACATTCCCATGAAGCCCAGACTTCAAGGATGGGGTTTGGATTTGCTTGAATGTCCTGCATTCTTTCACAATGAAAACAGGGCAGCACAACAGCAGCGTGGGAGATGGCAGCCAGAGACGCCCAGAGAGACGACCATCAATTTAGTTACCATGGACCCCTGGTTGAGGGGGGTGAAGGGTGGTGGGACTGGAATGTGTATCACGGTGACTTCTGACGCCAGCCACTGTTAGGCACTCAGCCCTGGAAGCTCAGCATTCATTGCCCACCTCTTCCCCACTCCTCCCCATCCTTCCCTGTCTCCCCCTACCAAGCCAAAAAAAAAATTACTATTAATAGGTCATATAAAAAGGGCCCTTGTAGTTCATAATCATTTTCATCTGGTACGGGGAAACCAACCATAAAATGTCTGTATAGTGATTACGTGGGTCAGTGAAACAGGTTTGTATTAGCTAATACTCTGAAGAAGTAGAAACTTACAGATTTGGGAGAGGGTGGTTTATGACCTTTAATGCCCGTGCTGACACAGGGGATCAGGAGAAGACTTATTTTATGCTTGAGCCATCACTAAACAAGAAGGCAAAAACTAATCATTAGAAGCCAGATGACAACTGGAATGCTGTAATAACTTGACAGGATATTTATATAGTTTGTAAGGTTTTGGATGAGTCTCATTTTCAGAAAATGAAGGACTGTTAGGAAGTTAGATCAGGCCATTATAAGATTCAAAGCATCGTTCATTCACTAACCAATTATGTAATTCTATATAGAAGCAAACACCAGAAGAAAGCTAGTTAAGTCCTCAAGACATGAAAGTTCATTGTTCTCCATGTCACCGCCATCACTTCATTTGCAGTTAATACGTCCCTTAAAAATTATTAGTGCACCAAATGAAATCTAGAGCTTGAGAAAACATGGTAGACACAATTCACTCAGGGACCTGTTGTGAGAATTTGATGGCCTGGACACAGACTACATTCTGACTCCTTCCCCTTCCATTTATTTTCAGATGACAAGCAAAGGCTTTTAAAAGAGTGGGGGCAGGGGTGAGGAGCTGTATGTTTTTTCTCTACCTCTCCTAATTCTAATGCTCTCATTCAAGTTCCTTTTAACACATCTCTTTTCTTGAGTAAAACATACCAAATGCTATTATCTCAGCTTAGATTTAAGTCTTGCCCTAATGACAAACTATTTTTGCTCTTGACATTCTTCATAGTCTGCTTTCTCTTCCTTTAGATAAGTAATGACAAAATGAGGACATGCCATTATTTCACAGAATGCAGTGCAACAGGGGAAAATTTTCTTGGAGTTACAAGAACAAAGTAGGATTAAACTGTGCTTATAAGAAATTAAAGGAAAAATGAAATATGATATTCAGAAGAGCAAAGGAGATCAGCTGACATCTCAAAACAACATATCCTGCAAAGCTCAGCCTCAGTACAAGGAAAATAACTGGACAACCATTAAAAGGGAAGAATTAAAATAATTTCTTCCACAGAACAAAGGTGTTCTTTGCAAGATGTTCATTGTGCAAACTTATCAAACAGCAGAAAATTACTTTCAGATAGTAATAAAAGACTAAAAAAAGAAACAATAATTTTAAAATGTAGTGCAACAGGCAATATATCTAGAATATATATGTATACATATCCCATACACAGATATTCTATCTAGATCCATACATATATGCTCTCTATATGGAAAGATTATATATGTACATATATATTATACAGATATAAAGAGAAATATAAAGAGAAATTTGATAATATGAAGGAAGAGAAGAATGTTCTGAAAAGGTGGCCTCTCCAGGGAAAGAATATTAGCCTGGAATAAAGATTTAGGTTCTAGTTCCAGCTCAGCCAATGACATGTAGATCATTTCATTTCTCTGACCTTAGTTATTTATTAAAAAAAAAGTTTCCCATTTATAAAATAAGAATATATTCAATTATCACTAAGGTCTCATCCCTTAGTAGTCTATGATCGAGAAAGTTGCCTTCTTTCCACTAGGCTTTGCATGTATGGCATATATGTGCCACAGCCTGGAACTCCTGTGAGTTAACTTGGTTTAGTGGAAGAGTGACATAAGGCATAAGTCCCTACCCAGTTCTAACACAGCAGACAAGAACCAAAAAACAAAATAGTTAATTTGGACAAAATTGCAACACAAATAATAGGAAGAAGTCAAGCAATAGATTCATTCTTAGCCACTCATTTGCAATTGATTACAATATCTTACAGACTCATTTGACAGTGGGAAAGGGTTCAGCATCTCTTCCCTAAGCAAATCCCTAGAATATCCAGAGTCTGAGGCAAGGGTTAGGTTTCAGTTCCATTTTCCTTGAATTGTAGCTAGAAGAGTTCTACTCTGAGACCTCATGGTTCTGTCCGGCAAGAGCCAATTGAATCTCACCATATCTAATAGTTATGATCTTTGAGCTCCCTTGCCATTGCTGCTCAGCCCCAAGGCTAATCAAAAGCTCACCACTATGTTGCTATGGCTATAATACACCTCTGTTATGAGAATTTTTAATTTCCTTTTATTCAATTTTATTATTCTGTTCCTCCTGGAACACTGAGCTAACTGAAGCCTGTTTCCTGTTAATACCAATGTCAACTAGCTAAAACCTGGCTCAGGGGATGACAGTTTTAAGGAAAGACTTTTGACATTCCTAAGATAAGAAACCAAGAGAAGAGGAAGAATGGAATATTGCATCTACGATTTTTTTAAACTCTCCCAAAACTTTTAAAACTTTGACTTAATCAATGATTTAATCAATTTAATCACTGAACCTCTAGTTATCTTTGTGACATGTAAATCCCTTCCCCTCAGTCAGTCCATTTCGACTTCTTTAAAATGTAACCTTGTAGTTTTATTTAAGTATAGGCTTTTGTAAACTCATTGTTTAAATCTGTAATTTAATCTGTTTGTTAATTTGTTCTAATTTAGATTGCTCAATCTTAATTGAAGAAACTATGAGATAATGAGTGTTTGACTAGGCTGTGTCACTTTTTTGGACTAAGAAACCATAAAGATTGTTATATATCAAAAAAAATTATTTCTTTGTCTCTGACATAGTTTTCCTCTATAAGTTGCCTGAACTGAACCCCGTTTGGGTTTTAAAGTTATTTTTCTGAATCTTGAAGCTCTGTGTAAGCATAATAAAACCTATGTTTTAACCTCTAAAATTTCTGTGCTGTCATAGATTTATTTGACAGCAGTTACCTTTTGCACAAATTCAATGGGGAGAAATTTCTCCTGTAACACCTCCAAAGATGGCATCCATTTATATATACTATGTTCTCTGCTGCTACTGAAACTGTTCTCCATTTTCATAGCTGCCACTCATCAGCCTGGGCTCTTTCCTTTGTTAAGTGGTATAGCTGTTTAAGAACAAATCTACTTAGGCTAACATACTCTGGGCTAATCAACAAATGTCAAATGTGTAACCTTGTTGTTAGTCAACCTCACAGCCTCAAATGGCTTATGCGTAAAAGGGTTACTCAGCAACTGGAGAACTTTGTTGACTTGCTTTTCTCAGTGGAAGATCCCCAGACCTTAGACCCAGTTAAGTTGGGATACCTGAATTCCATTCATCACTTTTTCACATCAAGGGCAGTCAGTGTACCTTTCATATGGTCAGTACCCTTTGTGAATCTTTTTTGAGACTGAAAATAAATATCTGAATCCCTTTCCATCTACTTTCCTCCCCAAGATATGATGCTGATAACTTATTCCAGGCCATGCAAAACAGACCTGAAGTTCCAATAAGCTTCATGAAGTCACTAGAGAAGGAAGGGAGCAAATCACTGATGTCTATGACCATTCCTACCGTCAAAAGTAAGTACATGTTGCCCCTATATACATGTTTAATTCTAAGGCTCCCCAAAACTTCAGGTATTGATGGGGAAAAAGTTTTAAACTTCCTTTGAACTAGATGGTTTTCAATTAGCTATTACCAAGTTAACCATTGCAGTAGTGTCAACCTCAAATACCAACAGATCCCAATGAACTGCATACCAGCTTAGAAAAACATAAATTAACATTATCCATGTTATATCGTATTCTTATTTATCTTGTTAAAAAATTTCCCAATTACATTTTTATCTGATTCTGGCCCTATACTTAGAGGACTATTTGACATCTCTGGACTAAGACATTCCCAATAAAATTTCCAGGTTGGTTGGTTGTTGTTGTTGTGTTTGTCCTTAGTTTTCAAAGAAGACCATGGCATCAGGGAAATGATTATGCGACTTGCAGTTGACTTTGATTTGAGGGAGGGAGGGCTGTGCAAGGACACCAGCCTCACTTTCTCCTGCAGAGCCATCTGGGTCCAGAAACCAGATATTCATCAGGATGACTGGAGATGACTCAGGATGTAATGGGAGACCCTGACCCTTTTAGGCTTAGGCCTTTTCAGGTACTCACTTAGAGTAAGGTGATGCCCATTAAGTGAATAAGCCTCTTTAAGTGGTGAGTCAAGGGATGACTCCTCTAATTAAAAAAAAAAGTCAAGCTGGGAAGGGAAAACCCTCAGGCTTGCTGTGTGTGTGTGTGTGTGTGTGTGTGTGTGTGTGTGTGTGTGTGTGTGTGTGTGTGTGTGTGTGTGTGTGTGTGTGTGTGTGTGTGTGTGTGTTCGCTCATGCGCGCATGTGAGAGAGAGAAAGAGAGAGAGAGAAAGGAAGGGAGGAAGCAAGGGAGGGAGGGAAGGAGGAAGGAAGGAAGGGAGGGAAGAAGGGAGTAAGGGAGAGAGGGAGGAAGGAAGGAAGGAAGGAAGGAAGGAAGGAAGGAAGGAAGGAAGGAAGGAAGGAAGGAAGGAAGGAAGGAATCTAGCCAGTAAACCCCAAGTTATATGGAAAGCTTCTGGCCATCCAAATTTACCTTCCTTGGGAGAGGTGAGGGAAAGGGAGAGCGAGAGGGAGAGGTTATAGTCAAACTTAAAGGTATTACAATTAGATTCCATCTGTAGAATAAAGGCTGATCATTTCCTGATAATTTCATGTATTCAAAAACATTCTTGATTCCCATAACACTTGAGGACCCCAACAGCCACAGTGACTTCAGAACAGTTCTTCCCAAGCTTTTTCATTTCATGACTTTGGGGGTGGAGGGGAGGAAGGACGACACTTGGATGACTTCTAGTTTTCAATTTCCACATCCATCCTCCCCAGACACAGCGATTAGATTTTTAAACTATAGAGTAGAAAATCTTAATTACAAAATATCCCCCCCCCAATTTTAATAATAAGGGATGGGAGATAAAACTTTGGAGGGGCAGGAGGAAGGTAGTAGTGGGGAAGGTAATAAAGAGATCTGCAGAACGAGGAGGTGGAATCAATAAGCATTATTCCTTGACATGCAGGGAGGGAAACTGCAATGAAGGCTTTGTTTAAGAGGTTTTACCTATGGTAAATGTGACCAAAACCAAAGAGCTCTATTTCTGCAATCCTCACTTCTCTTCATTATTCTACTCCTTCAAGGTACAACAATAGTGGATAAAACATTTATAGGACTAGTCCTAGACCTGTGGTTTCATTGGGATGAGGACTCTGGGGGAGAGAAAATTCCTCTTAGCAGCATCTTTTCTGCTTAGAGAGATGCCTAGGTAATTAAGAGATTAACCAGTTACCAAAGGTCAGGCAACCAGGACATCAGAGGCAGGACTTGAACCCAGGCCTTCCTGGTTCCAGAGCCAGTTTGTTACGAATTACATCATGCTGTCTCTGAGTGAGGCGTGGTGCAGTGGAAAAAGCCCCAAAGGATCTGTGTTTGAATTTTCAGTTCTTCTATGTATTTATGTGACCTTAGGTAAGTCACCACCTGCCAGGAGTCAATATGAGTCTACCTCATTTAAAAATGTCTGGGATGGATTAGATAATGTTTCAGTTTCCTTTCAGTTATAAATCTACAATTCCATGAATTACCATTTCCTTGTCGTCTCTGAATCCCATCCCAGTGATCTCCCACCACTGAACTACTGTTAGTATTTTTAGCCCGTTTTTTGGCACCTAATCACAGCCTGCTTTGTGATAGTCTCTTGTACTATTATTGCCTTGTAAGGTTTAAAAAAAAAACATATGTTCATTGTCCCCTTAACTAGATTGTAAACTCCTTGAGGGTCAGTGTTTCATTTGGACTCACTGCTGTAGTTAAAGCAAAGACCAATTAGCACTTGGAAAGTGATACATATGAGAGCTTTATTATTATGCCACCCAGCAAGCAGGCAAACAAAAGTATACACCCACATACTATGACAACATAAACAGAAGTTTGTCTTCATGGATGCATCCTCCAGGATGAGGGAGAGGGAGGCTTGTCAGAGAGGAAACACACTCAAAATTGGGTTTCAGGTGGTGAAATTGCATACCCTAAGAATGGGCTTGGCTGAGAGCAGGTAATAGGTGCCAGATGTGGGAGGGGGCTTTCCTAATCAGACCCAGATGAAATGGGGAAGTTCTTAGGTCACTTAGCCATGCCAAGCTTAAGTGAAGCCCAGGTAGGGTTAGTTTTCACAAATTGGGAGAGGATCTAAATTAACTGTCTAAGACAGCAGAAGGAGAATAACCCAGAAGCTGTAGCCAATCAAAAGTTCCATCCAATCAAAATCTATAAGCATTACCTGCCTGACACAGAGTTAACATAGATCAAAACAGTGGAAGAGTACGAACTATGTCTGTCTTTGTCTATATGTTTTATGGACATTAGGACTTCTTAGCCCAAGTGATTCCACATTGGACTCCTATCATTATAACATTAAACAATATAGAGCTTACAATTATCACAGTTTGGGGTACAATGTCTTTTACTTCCCAGAGTTCCTCCTCAGTACCTAGCACAGTGCTGGTCAAGACTCCACACTCAATAAGTATTTCTTTCAAGAATGAATGAATACCTCTAAGGTGCTTTAGAGGTCTCAACCACTGTGCAATAACGATCTAGATTAAAATGGCCAGGAGTTAATGTTCTCAAAACAAACATTCAACCTCCCAATCTAGTCTAGACTTCAGTTCGTTTAAGAATCCTCAGATGTAGGCCATCTGGATGTAACAATTCTGACCTTTGAGCTCCTCAAATTCAGTAATCCCGTAACTTCTACTTCACATTATAGGCTTTAGACTTAACTGTGGCTGTATTCAGCAGATGTCTAGGAAGGAGATTTAGTAACTGTGCAAAAAGTGCTCTCAACCTTTTAGCTTCTTTACTTGTCCCCTTTGGTCGCATCACATTATTAATTTTATTTGACCAATAAGGAAAAGGAGATATATAGAAATTTGCCCAAAGTCACAAAGTAGCTTCAAGTGACAGAGCTGGGACCCAAACCGACATCATCTGCCTCTAAGTTGCCACTACATCAGGGCAAAGAATTAATTGAATTATTATTAATACAAATTCATCAGCTATTTAAAACTTTGTGTGACTTGTTAATTTACCACAATCACGACATATCTTGATCTCAATGGAATCACTGTTTTCTTATAGTAGAGAGCTCTCTCCAATTAAATTAGAATATAAGCTCATTAATGGCAGAATAATTTTACCTTTGTCTTTCTCTTCCCAGCACTTAGCATACAGGGCCTAGCACATAGTTGGTGCTTAATAAATACATTGTTACCTGATAGATTGATCCTGTCTTAGAGAATATGTCTGGTTTCCTTGAGTTCCAAAATTTATAGAGTTTAGAGCAACAAAGAAGGAAAGATTTGTGACTTCCTTCAATACTCTTAAATAGGACTCCATAAACCTGTAAGGCTGGTTTAATAGTTACTGAGATGTTTGCTGCTTTGATTCTTTCAGTATCCTATCCCAGGAGTCGTAAGGGATCTCAGAGGCCAACTCCTTCACTTGACAGAGGAGAAAACTGAGTCTCAGAGAGTTTAAATGTTAATCTGGATGAACTCTAAAATCCCTTCCAATTCCCAATCCAACATAACCTCAGGGTTTGAGTTAAAAAAAAATTTAACCTGGACCAGGACCTATGGTTTGATCAGCCCAGTTTAGTAAGACTCATTCAGAGGGCAAAGCAATATGGGTGGCATCTGAATACTCCAGATTTGCCACTCATGAGACCTTTATTCAACCCATGAGAACATCAACTTATTCATAGTCACAAATCTAATTCTTTCATTTATTGGACAATTCATTATTCCAGAGATCTTGGGAACCAGATACACTTGCTTCTTTCTTCTTAACAAAAGTTCTTATTATGTTTTTCTCCCTATTTTACGTCTCTTGGCCTCTCTCCCTTATCATAAGTCTCTCTTCTTTGCATTTCCCCAAGACACTCATTCTTCTCCATGCTAACCCTTAACAGCAGAAAATACTGACGCTGTCTTTATTCTTCCTCCTAGCCTGTCTGTGCCTGCATGTTTTGTTGGATAAATAGTTTAATTCTGAGAGTTTCTCTTAGGGATTTGCTAAATTTTAGGTTAGATAGAGCCTACTTCCAAGAAAGCATGGCCTTCATCTGTCTAAGAAACAAATTAGCTCCTAAAAATTCCACGTTATAGGACATTTATTCATCCATTTATACATCCACCTATCCATTGAACATTTGTTAAAATTAACTATGTGAAATTAATTCATTGTGCTGGGTACTTGGAGAGTTTTCAACTTAAATAAGATAATCTCATTGTGGAGCTTATATTCTATTGGAAGAGAAAGGGAACAAACCGTAAATACAATATAAATTAGAATAGAGTTAAATGCATAAAAGGAATATAAAACAAGATGCTATCAGTTGAGGAAGAACTCACATCCAACTGGGAATCAGTGAGCCAAGAAGATATGATTAGACCTTCCAAGAACCTTAAGTGAGTTTGAACTAAAAAAATTAAACAATAATTCAATTAATTCTTTGCCCTGACGTAGTGGCAACTTAGAGGCGGATGATGTGGGTTTGAATCCCAGCTCTGTCATTTAAAGCTACCGTGTGACTTTGGCCAAATTACTATCTATTTTCGTTTCCTTGTCGGTAAAATAAAATTAATAATATTTTCACTCCCTACTTCACAGATTAAGATTAAATGAAATATTACGTATGAAACACTTCATAGTCGTAAGAACCATATAAAAATCTGAGCAATTATTTATATGTAGTTTCTCAATTATCTGTAATGCCTTAAGGTTTGCTTCATGTTTGTTATCTCCTTTGAGCTTCACAATGACCTTGTAAGGTAGGGTGATGTAATTTACATGTGGATAAACTAAGGCTCAAAGAGTTCAAGTGGCTTGTCCAAGTTCACCAGCTAGAGTGTCTGAGGTGGAATTTGAACTTGGGTCTTCCTACTTTCATTTCCATTATCTACCCCCACCATGCTGTCCCAAGATTGAAGTTATCATCATATCCAAATCTCATTTTATTTTATTTTTTTTTTTTATGGAATTAAAATAAATTTATTAAGAAAAATTATACTATATATCATTTGTACTTCTACAGTTACAAAACTTTTTTACTCTCTGGCCAAGGCTATTTTATCCATCTTGGTAGTGGATCTCTTATTTAAATTTAGAAGAAAATTACTGAGTTTTAAAAAGAAAAAACAAAGCTCATAAACTTTAAAAAAAACCAACCAATCCTTTCTAACACTTGAACTTTATTTATAAACTTGCCTGGCAGTGACTAGATAGTCTCCGTTTTGATAAGTTTCGTTAAAAAAAAGTTTGGACTCAGACGATTTTTAATACCCTTTTCCTCTCCCCCAAATGCTGAGCAATATTTTCTGTTTTAATTTCTTTTTTTTTTT
>JAQQSU010013381.1:0-11675 GCA_028627135.1 Pseudochirops cupreus | reverse complement strand
TATATATATATATATATATATATATATATAATTATTATTATTATTTACATGCAACTGGGAAACAAGATACACAGGCACTGGGGTAGGGAGATCCATCTTGCTCTACCAGAAACTCAGAGGGGTGATGGGGGAGGATGTAGGAGAGAGCAGATTGGGGGAGAGGGTATACAGTGGGATTGCTGTTTTGGGGTGGTGGGTAGGGGAAAGATGGGGAGAAAATTTGTAACTCAAAATCTTGTGGAAATGAATGATGTAAACTAAAAATAAACAAAAGTTACTTTAAAAAAAAAAGAAAAATGTTGTCTTCAATACTAGGTGTGGATTGAGAAATCATTAGCAGCACATGTTCCAACAAGTTCATGTATGTTTGTATATGCATTCACTGGAGGTTTATTTCTGTGCCTTGAGCAAACGAACTTAAATAAACATCCAAGGGATTGGAAAGGTAAAAATGCTGAGTATGCATGGCGTTGCAGAGGGGAGAGGGATGGGACATTCAGCTTCTGAGTTTGGAGTCTGTGCTGTGCAAGGGTCATTTTTTACCCAGCTTTTGCATGGATTCTGGGAAAGTACTGATGGGGTGCTTGGGTGCCTATGCTTGAACATCAGTTTGCAAAATCACATTTCTCCATAACCTCAAATCTCCCCAGCCTCAGAGCATCATCTCTGTCCCTTCCCCCTGCCAGCACACTGCCTAGCAACCATTCATGAACTGTTTATCTCCCCTTAGTATAATAACTAGCTGCACCTATGAATCCTTCACTAGAACTATCTATAACTAATCCCCTAGCCCATTATACACATCCTGGGTCCCTCATTAGCTTGGGACATATGTGTGTGTGTGTGTGTGTGTGTGTGTATATACACACACACACACACTCCCAACATCCATCTTGTCAAACATGATATTGATTGGTGGCAGCTTGGTCAGCCCTGACTGCTAGCTGACTTAGTGTTGTTTCAAGCCTAAAACCACACCTCCATGCAGCCCCTCCTTGGGCTATTTCCCAGAGAATTATGGGCAATAAAAAGTGCATGTTCCTTTAAGCACTGACCACTTCTTAACTCGTCCCTAATCCCACCCTTACTCACCTAGTTAGCATAATTGGCCCAAGTTTTACTAAAGATTATCCTATAAAAACTTTAACTCTACCCCTTTAAGGTTGCAGGTTCCCTAAGAACTCTTGCCCGCTGTAAAGCGTAACAATATACTTATACTGTCCTGATCTAAAGAATGCTTCAGCCTCTGAATTCATTCCAGACTGCTCACCACAGGACTCTGGTTATTGGGGTTCCTGAAACACATACATGTCCGCATCAGTACATGCTTTCCAAAGACCTAGAGATATGTTTGCTCACTAAAAACAAAAACCAGGGAGCTCAACAAGGGCCAGTAGTTACTTTCTTGACTTCTTCACATTCAGCATCAAAAAGGACTGTATGTTCCATTAACTACTTTGAGAGCACAGCCAAAAAAGGACTAGCTCTCTTTAAGGTGTTGAGTAGTATATATAGATGTGATCAAGCACTTGTATTTTCAGGGATATGCTAGAGCCTACTCATACCCAGCTTTGGAAAGTCAGTTGCTAAATTTCCAGTGTGAGCACTTCAGAAATAGGCAAATGCTACAAATTTATTTTATTTTATTTATACACATTTATTTGTTGTTTTGTTCATTATCTAAAATTAAGAAACTGATAGAGAAATGTTAATATAGATTAAACTTAGAAGTATGTCACAAATATATGTCTGAATATATATCTATCCCCCAACCTTATACTCCCCCCCTCCCCCGTCCTTGTGAGCTGATTGTTGAACATTTACTAATATCTCCTTTTACTGAAAGCTGTGTTGGATAAAACTGACTTCATTGTTGTATCTGCAGGGCTAGTTCTCTCCTTACCAGTAGTAAACAGGGCATTTAGAGAAGCATAACTGTATATAACTGAATATATTACGCTACAGGACCCTGGTCATAACGTACACAGTACCTTGCAAATGATTGAGAGGGAGCACATAGTTAAAGCAACCCAGACACAGTATCAGAAGCAATCATAGGTCTGGAGCTTGAAGGAACCTCACAGAGTCTCCAGCCCAATTACAGGCAGCTAGGTGGTACAATTTATAGGGCTCTGGGCCTGGAATCAGGAAAGCTGAGTTCAACTCCAGCCTTAAGATACTTATAAGCTTTATGATCTTGAGTAAGTCATGTACTGCTGCCTAGCTCAGTTTCCTTACCTATAAACTGGAGATAATAACAGTACCTACCTCCCACCACTCCTACTGACCGAGCAAGTTTGTTGGGAGGACCAAGTGAGCTGTAACATAAAAGTGCTTTCAGAAACATAAGAGGCAAGAACAACACAACATTATTGTCTAAGATGGTCAACAGAAAGCAGAAAAGACACTAATTGTTAGCAGTATCCACATCTTCTGTGTTGGTTTAGGGGCTATTGCCACAAGGAAGTCCGAAAACAATTTTGGGAAATAGATGGCAGCACCCTGAGGACAACTGAGCCTAGGACTTCTGCTATCTCAAAGGCTGAGTATTTTACTTGATTTACACTAGATTCCTGATCCTCACAATTTTCCTCTTGTAAAGCTCAAGTGTGGCTGGGGGGGGGAGGGCGGAGAGGGGAAGGGCACAGAATACAGCTTGTTATAGTTTCTAGTTAAGTAGACTTCAATTCATTGAGGTTTTACTATATATTTCACATCACAGAATCTCAGCATTGGGAGGACATTCAGCAGTCATCTAGTGCAACCCACTCGCCCAAAATCCCCACTATGAGACACACAAGTGGTCACTGAGCCTTTGCTTAAAGATGTCTATTACCTCCTGAGGCATTCCATTCTACCTATGCACATTTCTAATTATTAAGGTGTTTTTCTTGCTATCGAGACTAGATTTTCTTCTTTGCAACTTTCCTTCATTGTTCCTATGCCTTCTGGAGCCAGAAAGAACAAGTCTGTTCCCTCTTGCTCCTATCAGCTTTTCAGGTAGAGACTTGGGTTCTTTTCTCCCTTCCCACCCTGCCAGATTTATTGTTCTTCAAGCTAAACACCTTCAATTTCTCTAACAAATCTTTGTATGACACGAATTAAAAGTAGAGGACTTCCCCATTCTGGCTGCCCTGCTCTGAATGGCTTTCAGCTTATCAATGTCCCTCCTAAATTGGTTAGCAATCCAGACATAGTGCGACAAGGCAGAACAGTCCTCTGGCATGCCGCTCCAGCACCACCGTGGGCTGCTCCATCTATGAACTGACTTCCTGGTCCCTGCTCATGTACCTTTCTTCCTTCCCCCACTACTCCCTTTCTACCTTCCTACCTTCCTTTTATGTTTTCTCTTCCCTATTAGAACATAATGTCCTTGAGACTAGGGACCATCTCATTTTTGCATCTCCAGTGGTTAGCACTATGCCTGACATATGGTAAGTGCTTAATAAATGCTCACTCTCTATCTATTATCTATCTGCCATCCATCTATCTATCTATCTACCCATCCACCCACCCATTCATCTTCCCATAAGAGACTTATCATCTTATTTTTGGAAGCTATGCCTCTCTTTATGCAGCCCAAGACTGTATTAGCTTTTTTTTTTTTTTTTGGACTGACAGACTGGTTGGCTGGCTAGCATATCACACTGATAACTCAATGAGTTTGTTGTTATTGTTGTTCAGTTGTGTCCAATTCTTTTTCTTTTTGGAGAGGGGAAGGCAGGGCAATTGGAGTTAAGTGACTTGCCCAAGGCCACACAGTTAGTATGTGTTAAGAGTCTGAGGCTAGATTTGAATTCAGGTCCTCCTGACTCCAGGGTCAGTGCTCTACTCACTGCGCCACCTAGCTGCACCATGTCCAATTCTTAATGATCCTACATTTGGGGGTTTTCTTGGCAGAGACACTAGAGTGGTTTGCTAATCCTTCTCCAGCTCATTTTACAGGAGAAGAAACTGAGGCAAACAGGATTAAGTGATTTGCCCAGGGTAACATGGCTGGTGTTTGAGGCCACATTTGAACTCAGTTCTTCTAAACATCCTGACCCCAGACCGAGTGCTCTATCCACTTTACCAACTATCTGTCCCCTCACTGAGTTTGCATCCTACTAAAATCCTTCCATCTAACCATACCTTCCCTATCTGTCAGTTTTTTGGGGGCCAAGTGTATTACTTTACACTGATCCCCATTAAATATTATATTATTAGATTCAACTAGGGCAGCTAGGTGATGACAATGGATAAAGCAACTGCCCTGGAATCAGGAAAACCTGAGTTCAGATCTGGCTTCAGACACCTTGACAGTTACTAGATGTAGGACCCTGGGCAAGTCACTTAACCCCAACTGTTCCCTCCCCCCCAAAAAAGATGCAACCCAACATTCTAGCCCATGGGTGAGGAATCTTCTAGGTCCCCCAGTGAGGCCTTTTGACTAAATCCAAACTTCACAGAACAAATCCCCTTAATAAAAGGATTTGTTCTGTAAAGCTTGGACTCAGTCAAAAGGCCACACCCAAGGACCTAAAAGGCCACATGTGGTCTGGAGGTTATAGGTTCTCCACCCTTGTTCTAACCTGTCAAGATCTTTTTTAGATCCCAATTCTATCATTCACTGTATTAATTGTTCTCTCAGTTTTGTTTCTTACGTAAATTTGAACATCTACACTTTTATCTTTTCCCTGACAAAAATGTTAAAACAGCAGCAGATACCTGAAGCCCTGACTGGAGACTTACTTTCAAGTTGACATGGAACCACTAATGACTATTCCCAGGCACCCAACCACTTTCAAATCCCTATATGGTCTAGCCCACATATGTCTCATCTATTGTATTAGAATGGCATGCATGAGACACATTATAAGGTGCTTTGCTAACATCTACAGAAAGCTTTTTCCATGTACCTCATAGTCTTGTGAGGATCAAATGAAGTAATTTATATTAAAGTGACACTAATTGATACAGACAAGGGAGTAATTATATTCCAGTACAAGACAGCAGATAATATACTTCTACCTCTTTTTAACTCATAGGAATAATAAACACTCAAATGTTCCTGACTTATCCCTTCAGTTACAGAGAACTCAGACGCTTTGGTGATGTGAAACATTAATAATGATGCTAAACACTAATAATAATCTGAAAACATCCTCACCATCCTAACAAATTGTTTCAGTAGTGTAAGAAATTCCCTTTGGTAGAACACATTCATAATTTATTTTCTGCATTCTCTTTGTCCAAACTTCTCAAACCATTATTTCCTAGAAAGAGTTAAAACAGCCTTTTACAACTTCAGAGAAAATCTCTTGAACTATGAAGACAAATAGGTATAAAGAATGAAAAGAATGGAAAGAGAGGGGAGATAAGGAGAGGGAGAGGAGGGGGAAAGAAGAGGGAGAGGAGGGGGAAGAAGAAGGAGAGGAAGAGAGAGAAGGAGAGGGAGGGGAAAGGGAGGAAGAAGGAGAGGAAGAGGGAGAGGAGGGAGAGAGAGGGAGAGGAGGGGGAGGGAGAGAGAGAAGGGGACAGAGAGGGAGAAGGAAAGGGCAGAGAAAAGGGAGAGGAGGGGGAAGAGGAGGGAGGAGAGGGAGAGGAAGGGGACCGAAAGGGAGAAGGAGAGGGAGAAGAAGAGACAGGGAGAGGGAGCAGTGAGGGAGAGAGAGAGAGAATAGTATACAAATCAATGACTTCCTGACCTCTTCCAGCCAACTGTGCATGTGTGCGTGCATGTGCATGTGTGTGTCTGCATGTATGGGCTTTCACATGCGGAGCGGGGAGAAAGAAAGGGTAGAGAAAAGGCAAAGAAACTTAACCAAAACACAAAGTAGTCTTCTTAGTGAAACTATGCCTTAAATCACATGTGACATACTATCACATGGGAGGTCTAAGTATAGACAAAAGGAGACACAGTAGGCAATCAAATGGTGGCTTAAAATAATGAATTTAATAACTGGCAGTTTTAGGGGGCGGCTAGGTGGCGCAGTGAATAGAGTACCGGGCCTGGAATAAGGAGGACCTGAGTTCAAATCCGGCCTCAGACACTTAACACAAAAAACTAGCCGTGTGACCTTGGGCAAGTCACTTAACCCCAACTGCCCTCCAAAAAGCAAAAAAAAAAATAATAATAATAACTGGCAGTTTTCTCAGAGGTCACTTATACTTAATGGTGAAATATCCTAAGCCTTTAGATACTCTTTGTCCTTTACAATGAATATGAAAAATTTTATGGGTGATTTTTTTGGAGAAGCTGAACCTGAAATTCCAACCACAATATCATATAATACTAACTTCACAGAGCAACCAGAATCCACTTGCCCTGCCAATTTACATGTAATTTCATGAATTTATTCTTAAACCCTTATTTCTCAGTTCTCCCCAAGTTCTTAAAGAGATAAAAATTAGGTATCATATCTTACTTTTACACTCAGCAAATGTCTCTAGCAGTTTTTCACTGTGCAGAAGAACATATTCAATAGATTCAGAAGTTCTCAAACTTTTTGGTCTTGGACCTCTTTATTCTCTTAAAGAACCCCAGGAGCTTCTGTTCACATGGGTTATGTGTGTCAATATTTAATGTAGTATAAATTAATAAATTAAAATGTGTTAGTATAATTATGAAAATAGTTTTGACCTTGAGGACCCTCTGAATGGAGGAACCAAGGAGAGGAACCATTCTGAACTGGATTCTCATCAGCAAGGAGGAAATGGTTGCTGGGGGAGAAACCATGTGAACATTAAAAAGAAGAAACTATTTTATTTTAGAATTTATGATAAGGAAGGAGAGGAAGGCTGGTAACTAAGGTTTTTAAGAGTACATACTTAAAAAAAAATTCAGAGAAATAGAACAGGAACTTATAACCTAAAATGTGATAAGGGATTAGCCTGAAAGGGATGGAAAGCTCTCAGGAATTAAATTCTAAAGATGTAATGAGAAACAATTCTGATGAAGAATAAGAGAGAGAACTTTTCTAAAGAGTCAGATATAGAGGCAACTTAGATTTTATTTTATAACTTACTTTTTAAAAGATTTGTACAGAAGACAAATGCTAGTAAGAGAAAATAAACACAAAAGTGTGGTATGGTCCTATAAGAAATGTCAAAAGTCTGGGGTATTAAAGCTCAGAATAAGCTGAGGCTGGAAAGGAAAGTTAAGGGTATTCAAAAACTACTGGGGAAAAGAAGATTATCAAAGAAGAGATAAGACTTCTGGCTCAGAATGAATGGGATAAAAGAACAGAGAGAAGAGAAAGCTGCTCAAATCTTTTTTTCTCTTGCCAAAGAGAATTATCTTTGGACTATAAATGACACAACAAAAATGGCTAATAGGACAATGAAACTGAAGATAAAGAGGGAGATAGTAAGAGAGTACCCTAACTGGGATAAGTGTAAGTTACTGGGTTGAAATGAACTACATGTACCCCAGAGCACTGAAAGAACTGCCAAATGTGATTACTGAGGTGCTAAGAGATCGCTGAAAGATCATGGGGTAAAAAAGTCATGGCGAAATAAAGACATGACCCTAAGACATAATAACTATCTTCAATAATCTGAAGGGACATCCTATGGAAAAGAGATAAGACTTGTACCGCTTGACTTGAGAGGGTAGAACTTGAAACAATGCGTAGAAGTCACAGAGGAGAAGATTTAGGCTTTATATAAGGAAAAACTTCCAAATAATTATAGTTAAAGTGGAATGAGCTCCCCTTGGTAGGATGTGGGCTGAACTTTAACTATAAATCTTTTAAGAAAAAGGCTGAATGTGACCACTTATTAGGGGAGTTATGAAAGAGAGTCTTATTTAGATATGGATTAGATCTGATGGCCTCTAAAGTTCCTTCCAATGTTTTGTCTTTGAAGCTTATAACAAGTAAAGTCAAAATTTGCTGTTTTTCTCTAAGACTAATAAAACTATGGGTAGAACAATTTTAAAACCACAATTCAGCATATCTCCTGTGATTGTTAGAATCACCTGAGTCTGCCACAATCAGTGACAGAGTAAAAAGCAGTGAAGTTAAAAGGACCAAAGAGATATATCCTTTGTGGTATGTAAACTTCCCTTATGTTTAGGTCTATATTACTCAATAAGGCTAAAAGCAATATGAGAAGTGGGGCTCTCAAGTTCCAGGTTACAGGAAATAATCACATAGTATCTGATCAGAGTCTGGAGTATCAATGAATGACGTGTTTCAGAAACAATCTTTAGATTATGAGCAAGGTTGGTCCCAAAAAGGAGATGAGAATGCATCTTCCTTCCTTCTTTGCAGAAGTAGAGGGTCTACAAATATGGAGAGTGCACACAATACTGGACTTGGATGATATATTAGTTGGTTTTGCAGAACTGAATTTTCCTCTTTATAAAATTCTTTGCTTTAAAAACAAAAGGGGAGAAAGACAGATTGTGAAAGAGTGATGTAAGAACAACATACAAATTAAAATGTTATTTAAAAAAACATTTACAAATTTGCCTATTAGTGTAGATACCTTGGTTAAAACCATAATGTTTAATCTTGGAAGAATTAATACCCAGAACCAGGTAAATATGTGCTATTCTAGGAGAGTGTTACATTGGACAGGTTGTTCAAATTCTTTAGGTCTGAGTTTAATCACATATAAAATGATAAGATTTGATAAGATAATCTCCACATGACCTTTAACTTTCAAAGAACAAAAGAAAATTTGTAACATGTAGCACAAAAATTTCAAAAGACCAACAATTATGAATACTGAGAGTATGATACCAATATAAGGCTATTCAATGGCAAAGACTTCTCGATTTTTCATGAGATTTAACATTAGTCAGATTTTTTGAGGTAATGTTATTTTCTATAGTTTTAATTTATTAACAGCATAAACAAAAGCAGTCATTTGAAAGTAATATTTAAAAATTTTCTAGAAAATATGGAGATCTTTAGAAAAAAGTGGAGGTAGGGGGAGAATCACGATGTTAAATGCTAAACACATTCTAAATGTAAAACAATAGCAATAGCCTTTACCTTACTTGCAGCGGAGGTGCTATAGAGAAGGGATTGTTTTGCCACTCCCTAAACACTGATCTCTGGCTATACCTACCGCCTCCTAGACTCAGGCACTATAAATCCATAGTTAGGTACCATTCCCAATGAGGAGCTACAGTAACCTTAGCACTGCCCTTTCTGCAAAGAATAGTTAAAGATGTACATGTTTTCTATCTTCCCTGCTCCCCAGGGAGAAGGACTAGTTTCTTTACAAAGTTTTTCAAATAGGTCAATATTTTATAGAGTGTATGACTCTAAAACTTCATGGTTTGATTTAAAAAAAAAATTAACTCTCTAGTTCTTGGTTCCCATTAACTGTATAGAAAGGACCAGTTTTCCCATAGGGCAGCTGATTCAGTGAGTGGGTGGTACAGTAGAGAGCTCTGGGCCTGGAGTCAGGCCTTAGTCAGAACTCATCTTCTCGAGTTCAAATCCAGTCTTAGACACTTACCAGCTGTGTGATCCTGGGCAAGTCACTTTAACCCTGTTGTCTCAGTTTCTTCATCAGTAAAATGTATGGGAGAAGAAAATGGCACACCATTCCAGTACTTTTGCCAAGATAACCCCAAATAGGGGTCACAAAGAGTCAGACACAACCAGAAAACAAAGAACAAATAAATAACAAAGTTTTCCCATTAGATATCTTAAATACACTTCTAAGGTTTTCCAAAGGTACTAGTAGTGACAACGATCACAGTTCACAAAGATCTTTGTCATTGAAAATCACAAAAGGGACAGCCTTATCTATACAGTAGCCCATACTAAATCAAGTATTGGCAATCTATGGCATAGAAGGCAGGCACTGCTATCAAGCCCTCTTTTCTGGCTGATTTTCACAGCTTCACCAGAGACAACCATCACTATCTACAATTCTCACCTGTTAGCGAACAGAGAACTGGCTTTGGAGTCGGAAAGGCCCAAGTTAAGTCTTACTTGTCTGTGACCCACATTGGCTGTGTGAAAATAGGTATATTAGATAAAGCTTAGAGTACAGATGCTACTAGGATTTGCTGAGAAGATGTGGAACTTCCATCAGTAGAGGGAGTTTCTTTATCTGGGAGGAAAACTATGAAATCACACGAATGCCCCCAAATGCCCATCCTTAATCCTATCCATACCAGCTATGGTAGTGCTAAGCCCTATTCCTCCCCTTCCATTCTCTTCTGGGAGTTAGCACGTTGAAAAATGCATAAGCTCATTTTTCACAAGGAAAAAGTTGGAACATGAGCACGTTACTTTTGAAAGGTCAGCAATCTCAATTAGGTTTTTACAGAAATACTTATCCATACATACTTTTATTTGGTCACCCCTAAGAAGGGCCAATTTTATTTATAAGTAAACTAAATAAACACTAACAAATGCATTTTCTGTAGCTAGAGAACAGGATGGCAAATTTCTGCGTTTGGATTTTAAAGCCAGCAACATTCTAAAATGTTTAACATGAAAACTCATATAAAACACTTAGGACTATAACAGTAGAATTTAAGGGCTGGAAGGGACCCTGGAGACAATCTAATTCAAACTTCCTTTATTTTATATTTGCAGAAACTGAACCCTGGTGGGAAATAAGGAGATGTTCAAGCTCACACAAGTTGTCAAAGGGGCACCTATATTTTGAGCAAAGATCTTTCAACTTTAAATCTCATGCTCAAAAATATTAACTCCTCTTTCCCTCCAAAAAGAGGAAAAAGAAAAACAGTAAGTTTATCTTAAACTCACATAAAATGAAGAGATCACAAAAATGAATGCAAAGTCTCAATTTTTACTGGTAATTTTATTTGGTGATTATATCAAAGGGCAGAATTCAAACTGTTAATAAAACTAATTGATGGAGCTAAGACCAATGGCCTTCAGAAGCAGTAAAGTAGTGTTGTTCTAGAAGAGTTTTAAACAGCATAAGAAAGTCTACCTAAGTTCAGATTTGTACTTCTGGAGGGAGTAGCCAAACAAATCATAGGAAGGATCCATCCAAATGTCTAGAGTAATTTTTCATTTAAAAAATATGCTTAAACTCTATTTTTGTTAACAAAAAAAATTACTTCATTAGGGCAGTGTTGGGCCTGGACCGCCGTGGCTGCTCCTGGGTGAAACTAGGGGATTGTGCAGCTGGAGGCTTGGAGCTGGACGCTCGGCTGCGCCACCTCCCAGCTCCGGTTTGCTTGAAAGACAAGGGAGGAGGGAGACTTCTGCCTGTTTTCTTACCAAAAGGGAGAAAAGAAATCCACCAGCAGCATCTCCAGGAATAAAAGGATTTTAAAATGTCTTCACGGGTCAAGGTTAACAGAGGACAAACTCAAAGATGTGCTGCAGATAAAAGCATAAATCCTTATAAACCTCATCTGATCATTTCTCCTGGAGATGGTCACATAAAGGAAAGTGAAGACACTAAAAGTAATTTTGAAGAATTATCGGTGAAAGAGTGTGAATATTCGTGGGGGCGGAGCCAAGATGGCGGCGTAGCAGCAGCAACATATGGCAGCTCTCACATAGCCACCCCAAAATACCCATAAAATAGGACTCTAAACCAATCCTGGAACTCCAAAACGCACACAAAGATACTTCCCACTAAAGTCAGCTCGACTACGAGGAACCATATCAGCACTGTGAACCGAAACCAGCCTGGACTGAAGCCGCGGCTGTGCCCCGGGGGCGGCTGGACGGGAAGAGCTG
>JAQQSU010013380.1:0-11675 GCA_028627135.1 Pseudochirops cupreus | reverse complement strand
ATTATTGACTACATCCAAGTGGAACTTGAGATACACTGGCACTGCAGTTGGGAGATCCATCCTGCCCTACCAAAAAGTGACATAGGAGAGAATAGACTGGGGTAGGGGGGAAACACTGGGATGGCTGTTTTGGGGTGGTGGGCGGGGGAAAGACGGGGAGAAAATTTGTAACTCAAAAAAAATTTAATAAAATAAATTAAAAAAAAAAGGCAAGGTACGAAAAGTCTGGGGCGACTTGGTGGTGTAGTGGATAGAGAGCCAGGCTCACCTTCCTGAGTTCCAACATGGCCTCAAGCACTTACTGACTCTGTGGCCCTGGGCAAGTCACTTAATCCTGTTTGCCTCAGTTTCTTCATCTGTAAAATGAGCTTGAAAAGGAAATGGCAAACCACTCCAGTATCTTTTTTTTTTGCTTTTTAGAGGAGGGAAGGCAGGGCAGTTGGGGTTGGGTGACTTGCCCAGGGTCACATGGCTAGTAAGCATTCCAGTATCTTTGCCAGGAAAACCCTAAATGGGCTCAGAAAGAGCCAGACACAACTAAACAATGACAAAAAACATTTTACATAAATTAATTAGATTTAAAAATCTTATGTAAATTAATAGATTTATAGATTGTAAATGGAAACTTTTTTGCAACTCAAGGTTGAGTAACTTAGCCCCATGACATGGGAGGGAAACAGTGGGTTAAGAAAACAAAAATAAACTGGTTCCTAAGGCTTGGATTCAATAAATATTCCTTCTAGAATGATAAAAAAAAATAATAATTGAGAGAAATATTAGAGAAAGGGAAGGTAAATTTTAAATGATTGGAAATTATTGCAATTTGAAAAAAATTAAAACTTTAATAAGATATACTCACTTATTCCCAAATTTATTTTACACTTTATATATTACATTTTGTGACCTAGATTATACTTATCCCCAGTGCTTAACCCACTCATATGAGTATCAGTTTCATTGACTGGAAAACTGGAGGTAAATGAAGAAATGTCCACTGTGACTCTTCCTTTCTGACCTGTAGGCAAAGTAACTGAAAATTATCCAAATTCTGTTAATTAGAAAAGACAAAGGATGGCTATAAATATAAATACATAAATTGAGAAGTGTATAAGACTGCTTAACTTGCATAGTCTAACACCTTTTTTTAAAAAAAATTATTTAATATCATTTTACAACATTCAGTTCCATAAGTTTTTGAGTTCCAAATTTTCTCCCCCACTCTTTTCCCCTTCCCCCACCATGGAAGCATGCAATCTGATATAGGTTCTACATATACCTTCACATTAAACATTAGTCAAGTTGTAAAGAAGAATAATAACCAATGGAATGAATAATGAGGAAGAAGAAACAAAATGAAACAAAAGGAAAAGCAAGAGAGAACAAATAGTTTTCTTCAATCTGCATTCAGACTCCATAATTCTTTTTCTGATGTGGGTAGTTTTATCCATCATGAGTCCTTTGCAGTTGTCTTATAACCTTGCATTGCTATCTGTCAAAGTCATTCATCATAGATATGATATATCTATAATTATGTAAAATGTTCTTCTGGTTCTGCTCACCTCACTCAGCATCAGTTTATATAAGTCTCTCCAGGTTAATATGAAGTCGTGTCTGCTGCTCATTTCTTATAGCACAATAGTATTCCATTACATTCATGCACCACAACTTGCTAAGCCATTCCCCAGTTGATGGGTATCTCCTTGATTTACAATTCTTTGCCACCACAAAAAGAGCTGCTGTAAATATTTCTGTATGTAATGGTCATCCTCCTACTTTTATGATCCCTTAGGGATGTAGCCTTAGAAGTGATATTCCTGGGTGGAGTCAAGATGGTGGCATAGAAGCAGGAAAACTCTGTGGCTCACCCCATAACCACCTCAAATACCTATGAAATATAACTCAAAAAATTTTTAGAGCTACAGATGCCACAAAGTGACAGAGGGAAACAAATTTCCTGCTGAAGGCACCCAGTGGACAGGAAGGGTTCATCACAGCAAGCTGGGAGCCAAGCCCAGCCCCACATGAATGCACAGTTTAAGCCCCAGAGTGGCCCACATCAGCTGTGGCTGGAGCATTTGGGAGAGTGGATCACCAGCAGCTATGGCAGTTTCTAGAATTATGATCCCATAAATGCCAAAGACAAAGTAAAAGGTCAGTGGAACTCTGCTAAATTTGGCAGGGGGGACAGAGTGTGGTCCAGCCTCTGTTCCTGGAGCAAGAAGTATGTATACATACATATTTGTCTATACAGGAGAGTATATATGTATATGAATACATATGTGAGTGTGTGTATATATGTCTACAGGTATACATACACAGAGGGCAAATGATCAGTTGAATAGGAAGGCATGATAATTAGAAACTGTAATTAAGAGGTGGGAGAGGAATAGAAGGAGAGGAGACAGGGAGAGAAAGAATAGATTTAATCCTCTCATATAGAGGAGGCAAGGAATAACTGTTGCAATAGAGGAGAAGAACAGGAAGGCAAAAGGGAATGGGTCAACTGTACTTTCATTGAATTTGGCTTAGGGAGGGATTGACTTACACTCTGAATTGGTTATCTTGCCCTACAGGAGAGTAGGGAGGAAGGGGATGAGAGGGGGAATGATGGAGTGGAGGGCAGGTTGGGGGGAGAGGGTAGGTAGAAGTTTTTGTAAAGGGACAGGGACAAAGTAGAGAATAGAACAAGTGGGGGGGGATAGGATAGAGGGAAATATAGTCAGTCTTTTACAATGTACCCACTATGGAAATGTTTTGCATAACTACCTCTGTAGAACATATATTAAATTGCTTGTCTTCCCAGTAAGGGTGGGAGATGAGGGAGGAAGATAAAGAATATAGAATTTAAAGTTATAAAATCAATGTTGTAATAATATTCTTCTTATTATTATTAATTTATTTATTTACATGCAACTGGGAAATAAGATATACAGGCATTGGAGTATGGAGATTCATCTTGCCCTATCAGAAAGTCAGAGGGGCTATGGGGAAGATATAGGAGAGAACAAATTGGGGGAGGGGGTATTCAGTAGGATCCTATTTTGGGGTGGTGGATAGGGGAAAGATGGGGAGAAATTTTGCAACTCAAAATCTTGTAGAAATGAATGATATAAATGAAAAATTAACACAAAAGTTAATTTAAAAAAAAGAAGTGGTATTCCTAGGTCAAAGGGTATGCACATTTTTATAGCCCTTGTGGCATAATTCCAAATTGCTCTTCAGAATAGTGGGATCAGTTCACAACTCCACCAACAATGCATTAGTTTTCCAATTTTTCCACATACTCTCCAGTATTTATCATTTTTTTTCTGTTTTGTCATGTTAGCCAATCTGACCAGTGAGATGTGGTACCTAAGAGTTTTAATCTGCATTTCTCTAATCAGTAGTGATTTAAAACATTTTTATATGATCATAGATATCTTTAATTTCTTCTAAATTTTGAATTTAATTTTAAAATCTGAAAGACTGACTATATTTTCCTCCATCCTATCTCCATTTATTCTATTTTCTCCTTTGACCCTGTGACTTTTCAAAAGTATTTGCTTCTGACTACCCCTCCCCCAATCTGCCCTTCTTTCTATCATTCCCCCCTCTTATCCCTTTACCCCCTTATAAAGGCAATTAGTTTAAATATGAAGACCCCTTTTTGTTATGTCAAGTAAGCAGGTACTTAGCCCTTACTCAAGCCTCTGAGAAAGAGGCAGAGAGTATGAACTCTGTCTCCTGTTGATGACATAACAGGAAGGGTTTGGCTGAAACAAGAAGCCAATGCTATGTGTGTGTATATAAGAAAATCCCCCGAGAGGTAGAATCAGAATTTTTCTCCTGGGGGGCTCCTGGTGAGAAGAGAGAGAGAGTTTCTCTCAGTGAGCATCTGGAAGCTGACTGAGAACTGAGAGAGGATTTCCTTGAGACCAGAGTCTTGTGAAGGCTGAAGTTGTTGTGAAGACAGCTGCCTGGAAGGCTTAGATTTCTTCCAGGCACTAGCGCCAGCCAAACTTCCAGAGAACTGAAGAGGCATGACCTGGATGTTAACACTTTGTTTGTTTGTGGCTTGGTTGATCCTTGAGTTCTCAGGAACAGAAATTGTGAAGGTTTTGAGATGTGCTGGACCCTATGAACTTCAGTGTGTAGCAGGAACTGCCCAGAGGCCTGTACAAGGACCTGGGAGCTGTCTGCCTCTGAATCTAGGTGACTGTTTGGTGGATTCAGCTAGAAGTTGGGACCATGGAAGGGGATCCAGGGAATCTGAGAAAACACCTTGAGTCAAGATGGCTCCTCCTGCTGATAAGCATCTAATTTTTACTCAATTAATTGGAGAAGTAGGGAACTCTCTCTTGAAAGTTCTGGATAAGATTTCACAATTAAGTGATTTAGGGGAATGGGGAAGAGATAAATTTCCTCGAGAGAGAAGAGTAATAGCCAGAGGATTCAAAAACAAAATAGATTGACAAGAAGAGAATTGTTTACTGCTCTATTGAGAGAAGGAGTGGATTTTAAAAGAATAGGTGGTATTCCAACTGAAGAGCTGCATAAGATGTATCAAGAAAAGGTACTTAGTATTTGATTGAATAGGGAAGTAGAAACCACTCCTACAGCTACTTCTGAATCATTGTATCCAAATTTGCCACACCTTCAGGGAGAATAGGAAATGGGCAATTATTAACAAATTAACAATATATTGGAAGAATGGATCAACTACTATAACTAGAGCTTTAATCAATACGGGGGCAGAGGCCTCACCTGATAAATTTAAACATGGAACTCCTGTTACCATCACAGGACTTGGAGGGGCTGAAATATCAGCCAGACAAGTTAAAATAACAATGAAAATTGTACAATTACCTAAGAAATAATATACTGTGCTTATTGTACCCATTTCTCAATTCATCATTGGAATAGATATATTGAAAGGTATGACTCTGAATTTACCTGAAGGAAGATACCAATTTGCTCTACAGAAGATAGGAATTAAT
The DNA here is from genome assembly GCA_028627135.1 of Pseudochirops cupreus. NCBI lineage: Eukaryota > Metazoa > Chordata > Mammalia > Diprotodontia > Pseudocheiridae > Pseudochirops > Pseudochirops cupreus. Next base: position 6,699 of record JAQQSU010013380.1, on the reverse strand, counting down.
ACAGATTTAGTGGGGAAAATAAAAATGAACCCAATCACTTACCTGAACCTTCTGAAGTAATTACTTTAAAGCAGTATCGTGTGCCAGGTGGGCAAGATGAAATTACCACCACTATAAAGGAATATGTTGAAGCAGGAATGTTAGTCCCTACAACCAAATGATAATCCTGTCTGGCCAGTATGAAAATCAGATGGAATGTGGAGAATGACCATAGATTATATACAACTGAATAAGGTGACTCTTCCTTTATATGCTGCTGTTCCAGATGTCATTACCTAATAGAAAGGCTCCAGACAAATGATGGGACTTGGTATGCAATTATCACCTTGGTGAATGCCTTCTCTACCATCCCAATAGACCCTAGATTATGGGACCAGTTTGATTTAACTTGGAAAGGTAGACAATATACTTTCACCCACTTCCCACAAAGATACCTGCATAGCCCTACTATTTGTCACAGGATTGTAATTGAAAAGCTGTATGAATTGAAGGTATCTGGTATATAGCTTACCCACTACATTGCTAATATAACGATACAGGGAAAAGACACAAAAGAAGTGGAGAGGAGTTTGACTCTTCTAATTGGGCATATGAAAGGTAAAGGCTGGAAAATTAACCCTGTAAAGATTCAAGGACCAGCCTAAAATGTTAAGTTTTTGGGTATTCAATGGAATAAGGGACTACAAGAAATTCTTCCACAAGCCCAACAAAAGATTCAGGATTTTCCTACCCCTACCAATAAGAAGGAGGCCCAAAAGTTCATAGGATTGTTTGGATACTGCAGGCACCACATTCCACATCTAGGACAGATTTTGAAACCTTTATGTAAAGTCACTCAGAAGAAATATGAATTTGACTGGGGACTTGAGCATAGTAAAGCTTTTAAAGAAGCCAAGGCTGCTATACAAGTGGCCCTAGATTTATGGCTCATGCAAAATGGCCCAATAGAATTACAAGTGACTGTAGAGGATGATTATGCAAACTGGAATTTATGGCAAAAACAACAAAGCCAAAATGTACCATTGGGATTTTAGTGTAGGACACTCCCTTCATTTGGAGTTTAGTATACACTTTTCAAAAAGCAGTTGTTAGCTGTATAATGGGCTTTGGTAGAGACTGAACAACTGACTTTGGGCCATGAAGTGATGTTAAGACCTGGAATCCTAATTATGGCCTGGGTAATGAGTACCCCAGCTTCTCAAAGAATTGGACATGTCCAAGAGGCTAGAATCATCAAATGGAAGTGGTATATTCAAAATAGAGCTAAGACAGGCAAAAGCGGAGTCTCTGCTCTCTATGAATCCATAGCAAATATAGACACTAAAGGGAGTGGTATACTCCCTGAGCCAGAGAAAGAGTTGCTACAGTCCTTCACAAAATGGAATGAGAGATATGATAGATTAACTGATGAACAAAAGAGACATGCATGGTTTACTGATGGGATAGCAAAATATTTGGGCCAAAAAAGACACTGGAAAGCAGTAGCCTATAACCCATGTACTATAAAGATTTTGGAGAGTACTGGGACAGAAGGAAGTTGTCAACATGCTGAACTTATGACAGTGCATCAAGCCATCAAAATAAAACAAGGAAGACAGTGTCATGTATTCACTGATTCATGGGCAGTAGCTAATGGGTTAGCTACATGGATGCCCATGTGGAAAAATCAAAATTGGGAAATTCATGGCAAATAAGGCTGGGGAAAAGAATTATGGGAAGATATCTGGAACATGTCTTTGGTTACTGATGTGTCAGTTTTTCATGTAGATGCTCATGTGACCCTCACCACACCAGAACATGAGTGCAATACTCATGCTGATAGACTGGCAAAGATTGCTACTGAATATGTTGTCCCTACTTTGACAACAACTGATGAAGCAGTATTAGCAAAATGGGTCCTCTAAACAGCTGGTCATTTAGGGGTCCAGGCCTCACATTGGTGGGCATAAGATTGAGGTTTTAATATCTCTCATTCACTATTAAAACAGATAGCAGAAGAATGTCATATATGTCAACTGGAAAAGCAGTAAACTGCTCCTCAGGTAGTAACTGTGGATATAGCAAGAGGAAAAGTCCCAGCCCAAATATGGCAAGTAGATAATATTGGTCCACTAGCACAAGATAAAGGAAGAAAAATTTTATGTACTTGTATTGACACTTACTTATTCAGGTGTACTAGTGGCTTGTCCTTACAAGAATGCGACCCAGAAAAAAAACCTTGTAAAACTCTACATCTCATAAGTCTGTATCATGGAACCCCAATTCTGATTCAAAGTGACAATGGATCGCATTTCAATGATAATGAAATGAAGAGGTATTGTATACTAAACAATATAGAATGGATAGAACACATTTCATATTACAAGCACCTGGGTTAATTGAAAGAATGAATGGATTATTGAAAGAATAGTTAAGGAAGTTAAATTTCAATAATTCATATAAGCATTGGAAGGATAATTTGTTCATGGCTTTACATAATTTGAATAATAGACCACTGGGAGGAAGTAGACCTCCAGCCAGGATGATGACCACAAATCTGCAAATTAGAAAACAACAAACATATAAGACCCCAAATATTGAGTATTGGACTTTCAGGCCAGATGTTTCAGCACCATATCCAGGAACACCAGGTTTGGCAGGGTATCATTTTCATTGTTTAGAGGATTTTTGGTTGGACAGAAAAGAAATAAGAAAAATTCCCACTGGAATATGCATAAGAATCTCTAAAAATCACTTTGGACAGATTTTACCCAAATCAGGATTAGCAGCTCATGAAATACATGTATTAGCTGGAGTAATAGATTCTAATTATGAAGGAGAAATTATTGTGACATTCCATAATTCAGGTGAGGAGCCCATACAGTTTTGTAAACATGAGAGAATAGTTCAAGTGATTATCATCACTTGTAAAACAATACCACTTGTAAAAACTGACCCTCCTTCCAGAATAACTATCAGAGGAACTAAAGGATTTGGTTCTACTGATAATATAAAATTGGGAGCTAAAGTGTTGGTTAAAGTGGAAGCCAGATGATATTATGAAGGCTACAGAGATTATAGAACATGGGAAGGATAACACTGCAACTATTGTTTATTCAGGAGAAGATGATTACATAATTGTACCCTTAACTCATATTCTACCATGATAGACCGGAAAAGATTGCTACTGAGTATGTTGTAGCTACTTTGACAACAACTGATGAACCAGTATTAGCAAAATGGGTCCACTAAAAAGCTGGTCATTTAGGGGTTCAGGCATCACACTGGTGGGCATAAGATCAAGGTATTAATATTTCTCATTCACTATTAAAACAGATAGCAGAAGAATATCATATATGTCAATTGGAAAAGCAGCAAACTGTTCCTCAGGTAGTAACTGTAGATATAGCAGGAGGAAAAGTCCCAGCCCAAATATGGCAAATAGATAATATTGGTCCACTAGCACAAGATAAAGGAAGAAAAATTTTATGTACTTGTATTGACACCTACTTATTCAGGTATACTAGTGGCTTGTCCTTACAAGAATGCAACCCAGAAAAAAACCCTGTAAAACTCTAGGTCTCATAAGTCTGTATTATGGAACCCCAATCCTGATTCAATACAATTCTGATACAAAAGTGAACTCAAGGACTCCAGAAGCATGGCTGATCCTATATCTACCTTGTTTCTGGTTATTGTGTCCTTGTTTCTTTTTTGGCTTTTTGTCTGTTCACCTCGTTTGCTAGATTTGTTTCTGCAGGCTTGATACCTTCCACCTGGAAATGCCTGAAAGTTTGAGCTGGATGTCACCCTTTGTCCAAAACTGTGATGTGTCACACCTGGACCTGGCCTCAAGTACATTCAAAATGCTGGCTAAGGAACTGACCTCTCAAATGGGACCTCTTGGGACAGGGACAGCTCTTTGTCTAATTTCAGCATCAAGTAGCCACGGAAGAAGAGATCTTCACCCTTTACCCCAAAATTTTGGGATCCCATTTGTTGGAAGTAGAATGATGTGGTGCTTGTGCTCAAGCTCCACCCTAAAATATTGTTTTCCGTGTGCTATCCTTGTCATATTGTTGTAAAATTCTGTTGACACCAGTTACCCCTAAAACTGCCATTATCGCATATAATGAAATGTATTGTTAATGTATTTTTGCCATATAAGGGACATGAAATATCTTGGGACTGAACGTGATGTTAATGGAATCTGAAGATCTTCCATGCCCTTTTGTATTGGCAAGTAAGGAGGTACTTAGCACCTGGTTTCAAGTTAACGCCTTGTTTAAGCTATTTAATTAACATAGAAGTAGTTAGCACCTTGAGCGGAAGTTTCTGATGTAACAGGAAGGGGTAGAATGGGGAGGAGTTATACTGTCTATAAGGAAGAGAACCAACAGGAGGTCAGATTTTCTCTCAGTGAGCACCTGGAGGTTGTAACTTTTGCTGAGACCCTCCCTCTGGGAATTTTTGCTGGGAAATTCCAAGAACCAGGCTGAGGAGCTACTGTGAGTGAAAGAGAAGGATCCCTGCTTGAGGGAGCCTGTTCTGTTTTAAAGGCTTGGGAATGTGGGTGTTCACTTCATTAACAATGTTTATTAACTTCGTGACTACTGTAATGACTTTGGCTTTCTGGTTCTGTCACTCATTTTTCTGGTTCTGGGACTCAGTTTTCTGGTATTTGAATAAAGGCTTTGATTCTGCCCTTCATGTGGAGAGTCTGCTACATTTTGTGATTCACAACTGTACCAGCATATTCATAACCACCGTGGGTGTTGTGAATATTGCGTTTTTCTTAAAACCCTACATTGCTGTAGGTTAAGATACACAATCAAGGGCACATATCATTCTTTCCTTAAGCCAAATCCAGTGAGAGTAAGGTTGAATCATTCACTTTTACCTCCCTGCTCTTCCCTTCCATTGAAATAACTTTCTCTTGCCTCTTTTATATGAGGTAATTCACCCTCTTCTATCTCTCCGTTTCTCCCCCCAATATATTCCTCTTTCACCTCTTAATTTTATTTTTTAGATATCATCCCTTCATATTCAAGTCACCTTGTGCCCTCTATGCATACATATACACACATACATACATACATACATACATATACATTCATACATGTGTATGTGTATGTGCACATACATATGTATATGTGTATATGTGCGTGCGTGTGTGTGTGTGTGTGTGTGTGTGTGTGTGTGTATCCCTTCAACTATCCTAATACTGAGAAAAGTCTCATGAGTTGCAAATATTGTCTTTCCATTTAGGAATGTAAACAGTTCAACTTTAATAAGTTACTTACGATATCTCTTTCATGTTCACCTCCTCATGCTTCTCTTGATTCTTGTATTTGAAAGTAAATTTTTCCGTTCAGCTATGTTCTTTTCATCAAGAATGCTTGAAAGTCTTCTATTTTCATTGAATATCCATATTTTTCCCTGGAATAATATATTCAGTTTCGCTGGGTAGGTGATTCTTGCTTTTAATCCTACCTCCTTTGACCTCTGGAATATCATATTCCAAGCCTATTGATCCCTTTATGTAGAAGCTGCTAAATTTTTTGTTATCCTGATTGTGTTTCCACAACACTCAAATTGATTCTTCCTTACTATTTGTATTATTTTTTCCTTGACTTGGGAACAGTAATTTGGCTATGAATTTTCTTTTTGGCATCTTTTTCAAGAGGTGATTGTTGGATTCTTTCCATTTCTATTTTACCCTCTGGTTCTAAAATAGTGAGCTTTTGTACTTTTTTTTTCCATTTGGCCAATGCAGCTTTTTATGGCATTATTTTCATTGGCTTTTTGGACCTCTTTTGCCATTTGAGTTAGTCTATTATATTTTTACTTTTTTTTTTTAATTTGGAATAGGGAAAGTAGGGCAGTTGAGGTTAAGTGACTTGCTCAAGGTCACAAGGCTAGTTGTGTGTTAAGTGTCTAAGGCCAGATTTGAGCTCAGGTCCTCCTGACTCCAGGGCCAGTGCTCTATTCACTGTGCCACCTAGTCAGCCCTAGTCTATTTTTTTAAGCTGTTATTTTCTTAAGAATTTTTTTTGCATCTCCTTTAGTAAGCTGTTCATTCAATTTTCATGATTTTCTTGCATCACTCTCATTTCTCTTCCCAATTTTTCCTCCATTTCTCTTACTTGATTTTCCAAATCCTTTTTGAGCTCCTCCATGACCTGCAACCAATTGATATTTTTATTGGAGCCTTTTTTTTTCCTTGTTGTCTTCTTCTGATTCTATGTTTTGATCTTATTTGTCACCAAAGAAAGATTCTATATTTCTTTTCCTATGTTTGCTCATTTTCCCAGCTAATTCCTTGACTTTTCAGCTCTTTGCAATGGTAGAATGCTGCTTCCAGAGTGTTGAATGCTGTGTCACAAGTTTTTGTGTTTTTGTGCAGCTATTACAGGTGCCACTTCTAGGCACCTACCTCAGAAGTGTGAGGAGGACTCCCTCTCCACAGCCACCACAAGCTCTGCCACTATCACTCCTCCTCAAACCAGGACCATGTAACACCATGCACCAGCAGATTCCCAAAGGAATGCTACTGTGAACAGCTTTTAGAGTTCAGATTACAAAATAGAGTGAACACTCTGTTTATTCCATTACAAATCAAGACAAACATTCAAAACATTATAATATTCACAACATTACATCTTATCACAGAAAATGGCCACACAGTTTTCACTACAGTGGCCACAATATTTAGAACAA
>JAQQSU010013379.1:0-11675 GCA_028627135.1 Pseudochirops cupreus | reverse complement strand
TTTGGGCCTCTTTTGCCATTTGAGTTAATCTATTTTTTAAGGTATTATTTTCTTCAGTCGGGTTGTTGACTCTCTTTTCATGATTTTCTTGCATCATTCTCATTTCTCTTCCCATTTTTTCCTCTACTTCTCTTATTTGGTTTTCAAAATCCTTCTTAATCTGATCTATGCAGTCTTCATGTTTCTTGGAAGTTTTTGGTGCAAGAGTTCTGACTGTGTTGTCTTCCTCCCTTTCCATACTTTGATCCTTTTTGTCCCCAAAAAAGGATTCTAGAGTTTGGTTGCTGTTCTTACTTTGCTTCCTTTGCCTGCTCATGTTGCTAGTGAATTACTTGATTTTTTTTTTTAGCTCTGTGGAACTCTACTTCCAGGGGGGCAAGCTCTGTCCCAAATCTCTGGGGTTTTCACTGCTGCCAGAGCTATTAAGAGGGCACAGTCTCTGCAGCCCCCACCAGCTTTGGTTCACTGAAAACACACCCCAGGACCACCACCCAAGACATGATCCAGATCCAGGCCTCTCAATGCAAGAGCACTTAGCCTCTGAATGATCTCTTGGCCCCCCTGCAGTCTGCAGGCCGGGAGCTCTGAAGCAGCCAAGTGGAGGTGGCTGCAGGGCCTCTGCTTCTGCTGCTTCCTTGCCCTGGAGGCAGTTTGGCTGGACCATTTTTCTCCCCCAAATTTAGCTGAGATCCACTGACCTTTCACTTAGTTCTTGTTTCTTATGGCTTGATAATTCTGGAATCTGCCGTAGCTGCTGCTGATCCACTCTCCTGAAGCTCCAACTGCGGCTTGTCCTGGCCACCCTGGAGCCAAGCCATGCTTTCAGGCTGGGCTGGTTTCGGCTCCCAGCGTGCTGTGCTGAGCCCTTTGTGCCAAGCTGCCTTCAGTGGGAGATGTGTTTTTCTGTATTTTTATATGAGTTTTAGAGCCCTAAAATTTGTTTAGAGTCATATTTTATGGGTATTTGAGGTGGCTGTGTGTGAGCTGTGAAACCTTGCTGCTTCTATGCTGCTATCTTGGCTCCAAGAGAGGGCATGTTTTTGAACAAGTGTCCATAAACAAAATGAACTCCATCACTTGAAGCAGGGGACTTTTAAAAAAAAAGTAAAGACTTTGTGGTTGGGTATGCTATAAAGAAGAGAAGAAAGGTTGTGAAGCAGAAAAAGATTTTGTCATTTATACATAATTACCACCTTCTTTGTAAAGGGGAGAGTGGCTAAGAGCAAAGAGATTAAGAAATACAAGAGGAAAGGATGAAAGGAAATACAAAATTAACAATTGTTATTGTGAAAATACATGGAGTGAATTCATCAAATAAATGCAAGAGGGTCATAGAATATATTAGAAAGCTGATTCCAACAGTAATTTAATTAAAAGAAACACTTTTGGTACATAAAGATTCACATAGAAGTAAAACATAAGTCTAAAAAAATCTACAAAAAACCATACAAAAGCAATGGTAGCAAGTCATGATTTCAGAAAAGGCTATGCTAAAATAGACATGATACAAGGAAATAAGCATGGAAAAAGATTATGCTTGAAGATACTATAGAAAAATCAATTTCAAATATATAACAGTTAAGCATATATAATGTTCATTAATTACATATGTTCTTGTACATATATAATTATATATTATACAGAAAAATCGGCATATGTAATATACTTTAATTATATATATGTACAAACATGTGCATACATATACATACAAAGACATTTGCCAATCAACCTGACAGCAAAAATGCTTCAAGGATATGTTAGTGAAACTTTAGGGAGAAATACCTAGTAAAATTCACATTATAGGACCTTCTCATTTTTAAGATATATAAAGAATAGATTCAAATTTAAAAGAATAAGATCCAATCTTCAATGGATAAATTGTTGAAAGACATGAACAGGTTGTTCTCAAAGGAAGAAACAAAAGGTATAAATGTATGAACAACACACACACATTTTTATTATTTAGTGAACTACAAATTAAAGCAATCTGAATGCTGCTCATGCTACTGACAAAGATGACAAAAAAAGGAAAATGAGAAATGTTAACAGAGCTGAAGGGAAAAAGGCATGGTGAAGCACTGTTGGTCAAACTGGGAATTGGTCTAGCCATTTTGAAATTTCTTTTGGAACTATGTCACACATGTAAGTAAACTGTCAGAAACATACCTAATAAACTGATACTACGAGGCAGCAAAGTAAGAGGAAAAGGACCTATGTCTATACAATATTTATAAAATTCCTTTATGTAGTGTGGAAGAACTAGAAACTAAAGAGTTACCTATAAATTGGGCAATAAACAACCAAAATTATGGTGTATGAATATAATGGAATAGCATTGTGCTATAAGACATGATCAAAGCGATGACTTCAGAGAAACCTTGAAAGATTTATATGATGCAGGTTGAGCAGAACCATGAGATAAATTGATACAATAATTACATTGTAACATAAAAAGCCTTTGAAAATTAAGAACTCTGATCATTGTAGGGATCATTATGATTCTAGAGGACTGATGATGGAACATAACAAAGAGGTGATTGAATCTCAATGAAAAATTATATATACATTTTTGTTCATGAATGACATGGAAATTTGTTTTACTTTATTCTGCTTCTTTGTTAAAAAAAGTTTTCTTCCATTTCTTTAATAGAGTAGGAAGGATGGAAAAAAATAAATGCCTGTTAATTGAAAAATCACATTAAAATAGTTGCAGATCTCGGTATATTTTTTTCAAACTTAGAGAAATCTAACACAAAGATCACAACAAAGAAATTAAGGAAGTTAATAGAATTGTAGGGAATTTATACATGGGAGATCTCTGGTGACTAATGAATAAGAATATTAAATAGTTTACATATTTCTAGGTTATTCATGAGACCTTAACAAAAAATTTATGTGTTGTTGGCATAAATGTTTCATGAACAGTAATAGCATTTATAGAATAATAACAATTACTGATAATATATAATATGGAGCACATTAAGCATCACAAAACACTTTACATAAGGCATCTTATTTAATCATTATAAAACTTCTGAGATATGTGTGCTATTGTTATGGGAAAATTGAGACAGAGAGGTTAGAGTATTTGCACGGCGTCACCAAGATAGGGAATATGCGAGGCAGGATTTGAACTCAAAAAATCTTTCTGACTAAAAGTGTCCAGTGGTTTTCCCACTCTACCCTGAATGTCCTGGGCAAGTCACCCACCCTCTCTCAGCCCCAGTTCCTCTTCTGTAAAATGGGAATGTAATAGTGCTTACTTCACAGAGTTGTTGTGAAGACAAACTGAGATAATATGTTTAAAGCTGTAAATCTTAAAGCATAAAATAAATGTCAACTTTATCATCATTATTATTGTCATTAATCTTTGTACCTTGACCAACACACAGTACAGTATTCTGTACTCAAAAGAGACTGAATAAACAGATTCGTAACTAGAAATGCTGTTTTCCTGAGCAAACATCACAAAGCACTCTGGGAAAGCAGATCAAAAGGATCCTTCTAGCCACCTTTTCTTTATTAGTGAATGAGACACATTTTATTTTCCCCCCGAAAACAAAAACAAAAACTTTAAATTGTATATAACACCAGAAAACTCCCCTATTTTATTACATTAATATATATTTATGGAATAAAACAAGCATTTCCATAACATAGTACAATAAAAAAAGATGATTGCACATGAAACTGAAAATCTACAATACACAATTTGCAATTCTTTTCAAATATACAACAAACTTATCATATAAATTTCCTTTTTTGCTCCTTTTTTCTATCCTCCTCCTACCCTGCTCCAGAGAGCAGACACCTTTAGACATAAATAGGGATATCTATATCTATATCTATATATCCTCCTCCTCCTTCACTTCCTCCTCCTCCTCATCAGCAGTCTTTCTGCCTTGACCAACATGCAGCACAGAACTCTGCACACAGAAGCGGCTAAATAGATAAATTCATAACTAAAAATCCTGTTGCTCAGAGCAAACATCACAAAAAGTATTCTAGGAAGGCAGATTAAAAAGATCTTTTTAGTCAGCTTTTAAAGACGAATGGAGTTGAGCCAGTTTAGTGAAAGAGCAGGGCTATGGGAGATGCCATGGACCTCAGGACACAGAGAGACTCTGTGGTACCACTCCTGGATATGGTCTGGGTTTAAAGTGAAGATATTTTAGGGGGAAAGATAGGGGCCAGTAGGGAGTTCTGGTTGGGGAAGGAAACATGTCATATGGTAGTCTCCTGTTGTTAGTAGCAGGCACAGTCTTGACTGCTAGGTTTGCAGAAGTAATATAGTCTGTCAGATTGAGGACTTCCTTGGTGTTAGGTGACTCTAGGTTCAAGTCATGCTTGTGGAACTATGGGTGAGACAGTTGCTCTCTCAGTTCTGGGAAACTCCAGGATGCTGGAGAATGGCTGATTTGAATTGGGACAGGTTATTTCCACATTACTCTCTGTCTACAGAGGGTTGAATAGACCATAGGGGAAAAAAAAAGATCATATGGATAAATAGGTTTGTGCCTCTAGAACAATGGTTCTCAATCTGTGGGTCCTGACCCCTTTGGGGGTTGAACAACCGTTTTACAGGGGTTGCCTAAGACCATCAGAAAACACATATTTCCAATGGCCTTAGGAACCAAGACACCGCTCCTCTATCCATCTCCAGGCAGGTCCACCCACATGCAGATACTCCCACATATGAATATTAAAGGGTCGTGGCATTAGGAAGGTTGAGAACCACTGCTCTAGAAGCTCCCATCTCTGAACACAGAGAATTTGGTAGGTGAGGTGAGTTGCAGATCTATGTATTGCCCAAAGAACCACAGGAAAAAACAAAATAAAACAGAACACACTCTGAAATCCTAGTCCTTACTCCACTGGAGGAGCTATCTGTCCTTGGGATGAAAAGTCAATTTTTTTATGGTGACGGGAAATTGAGGCCCAGAGTATAAAAGTGACATACCCACTATTCAGAGACAAACCTTTGATCCTTGATTCTCTTACCTCAAATGAAGTGCTCTTCCCATTATACCAGGATGCTTGGATAGCTGCTGCCTGGACAGACAGACAGAGAGACAGATAGACAAAAAGATAGGATATTTTGTCTTCTTTATAAAGAGAAATTTGTAAAATATAAGATGAAACACAATGTTATTCTCTGATTGTCACTCAATGTCTGGGGGTCAGGGAGGGTCATGGAAATGGGCAGAGAAGAAAACAGAAGGAGATATGGAGGAGGTATATATTATATATGTGTATATATATATATACATGTATATATATATACATATATACACATATACATATATAGATAGATAGATATAGATATAGATATATAGATATATATATATATACACACACAAAGCCTCAAAGACCCCAAATCCACAGCATACTGGCAGTATATGAAGGCTATGCTGGTATAGAGCAGATGCTAGGAAAGAAAGCGTTCACTCCTTGCCAGACAGAAGCTATCTATATCTTGTCTTCATTCTACTGAAAGATAAAGCATATGCTGCATCATATAGCATGAAGACAGTGATGAAGAGAAGAGTGAGGATGAACTAAAAGAATGGAGGACAGAAGCTGTGTGTTTTGAGTTCCAAATTCAGCCTAGATTGACCTAGAATATGCACAATATCCTTTCTGTGTTTTCTCAAAATCACTGTCACCTGTTAGCACTGAGAGGCCCAAAAGCCTGGTCTCACTCCTGGAAGGAATTCTCTGCCAATTCCAGACTGCTGTCTGCTGCCAGGGCATGGGACAGAAATGCAGAAATCTGTGCATATGTGTGTAGGGGCCTATCTGGAACTGGAGTTATAGGGACAGCACAGGTTGAGCTCATTTCCCCAATGAGCTATTATTATCATGTCACTGACTGGAAAAGAAACAGCTGAGAGAGCAGGGAATTTGAGATGTGTGTGAATGAGATACAAAATATTACCTCAGGTGAAAATTCCTATTAACAATTTCTAATGATGAAACTCTCCAAAAGAACATTTGTGAGTAGCCAAAAAAATATTTTTCCTGTGTCTATTGAGAGGAGAAGTAAAAGTTTCATTTCCTCATGGTCATGGAAGGATGTGCTGCTAAGTGTCAAATGAACAGTTCTCTGGGAAAAATGTGTTCTGGCCACATTATTATGTTCAATCTGCATTTCTTAACACTTTCTCCGTTACTTTCCTAAGTCTTCTTGTCATTCCATCATGCCCAACTCTTCATGATGCTGTGGATTATACTCTCAATTTCCAGTTCTTTGCCACCACAAAAAGAGCTGCTATAAATATTTTTGTACAAATAGGTCTTTCCCCCCTTTTATTTGATGTCCTTTGGGTAAAGAAATTATAGTTATATTGCTGGGTCAAAGGATATGCGGTTTTATAGCTCTTTGGATGTAGTTCTAAATTGTTATCCAGAACGTCTGGACTTGTTCACAATTCAACCAATAGTACATTAGTTTCCCAATTTTTCCACATCCCCACAGCATTTGTTATTTCACTTTTCTTTCATGTTAGACAGTCTAAGAGGTGTGAGGTGGTATCTTAGCATTGTTTTAATTAAAATTTTTATAATCAGTAGAGGTTTAGAGCATTTTTCCACGTGATAGTTAATAGCTTTGATTTCTTCTTATGAAAACTGCCTCTTCATAACCTTTGACCGTTTATCAGTTGGGGAATGACTCAAAATTTGGTTCATTTTCCTAAATATTTGAGAAATGAGGCTTTTATCAGATAAATTTGTTGCAAATATTTTCCCTCAGTTTCCTGTGTTTTTTCTAATTTTGGCTGCATTAATTTTGTCTGTGCAAAACATTTTTATTTTCATGTAATCAAAATTATCCATTTTATTTCTCATTCTTCTCTCTATCTCTCATTTGGTCAAGCAAAACAAAGCAAAACTTTTCTTCTTATTCATAGATCTGGCAGATATACTTTCTCCTGCTCTCCTAATTTACTTACCATATAACCCTTTATGTCTAAATCATTTACCCATTTTGAACTCATCTTGTTATACAATGTATGATGTTGGTCTATGACTATTTTCTTCCAAACTGCTTTCTACTTTTCCAAGCATTTTTTGGGTCAAATGATGAGTTCTTCCCTGCTTAGCCCCAAATCTTGGATCTTTGGGTTTCTTAAACAGTAGATTACTTTCTGTGATCATTTACTACTCTGTATTAGGTACCTGATCTATTCCACTGGTCCATCACTCTACTTCTTATCCAGTACCAGATTGTTTTCATGGCTATTGCTTTGCAATTTAGCTAGAAATCTGGTACTCTTTTTTTCTACAGCTTTCTGCTGCGGTTTGTTGGTAGTTAATAGAATCATTGATGATTTATGTGTGTTTATTTTATATTTTGCAATTTTGCTGAAGTTGTTCATTTTTTTTTTACAAATTTTTTAGTCAGTTCTTTAAGTATACCACTACATCATCTGCAAAGAGAAATAGTTTTGTTTTATAATTGCCTATTTTTATCCCTTTAGTTTCTTTCTTTTTTTTTTTTTTTGTCTTATTGCTGTTGCTGTTCAGGGTTTTCAGTCGTGTCCAACTCTTTGTGACCCATTTGGTGTTTACTTGGCAAAAATTCTGGATTTGTTTGCTTTTTCCTTCTTCAGCTCATTTTACAGATAAAGAAATGGAGGCAAATAGAGTTAAGTGACTTGCCGAGGGTCACATAGCCAGAAAGTGTCTGAGACTGGATTTGAACTCAGGTCTTCTTGACTTCAGGTCTGGTGCTCTATTTACTGTACCTCCCAGCTGCCAATCTTGTCATATCTAACATTTATAAATAGTGATAATGGACATCCTTGTTTCCCTCTGATCCTGTTGGGAAGGCTTCAAGTTTATCTCCATTTCAGATAATGCTTGCTGGTTTTAGGTAGATACTGATTATCATTTATAGCAAGGCTACATTGATTCCTATACTTTCTACTATTAATAATATGAAAGGGTGTTACATATTGTCAAAAGCTTTTTCTGCATCTATTGACATAATCAATCTGATTTTTGTTCTTTTTAATATTGTTATGGTCAATGGTACTTATAGTTTTCCTTAACATCAAACCAGCCCTACATTCCTGGCATATATCTCACCTGGTTATAGCATCTGCTCTTCATGATATATTGCTGTAATTGCCTTGCTAGTCTTTTATTTATTTATTTTTGCATTGAAATTCATTAAGGAAATTGACCTATAGTTTTCTTTGTTTTTTTTTTTTCTCTCTCCCTAGTTTAGGTATCAGCACCATACTTGTATCTTTAAAAAAAATCTGGGAAGACTCATTCTTTATCTAGTTCTAAAATAGTTTATATAGTGTTGTGATTGTTTCTTAAATATTTGGTAGAATTCACTTTTAAATCTATCTGGTCCTGAATTTTTTTTCTTATGGAGCTCATTGATAGCTTGTTCAATTTCTTTTTTCTAAGATAGTGTTACTTAATATTCTATTTCCTCTTCTGTTAGTCTGGGGAACTTACATTTTTGTAAATATTCATCCATTTTACTTACTTAGTTTTATGGGCATATAACGTAGTAAAGTAACTCCTAATAATTGCTTTAATGTCAGCTTCATTGGTGGTGCATTGATCATTTTCGTTTTGGATACTGGTAATTTGATTTTCTTCCTTTTTAAAAAAGAATCAAATTTACCAATAGTTTATTTTGTTTTTTATAAAATCAATTCTTAATTTTAATTATTTATTTTTGTCTTCAATTTTTATTACTCTCTTTTTATTAATATCCTTATTAATCTCTCTTTGGTATCTGCTTGAATTTTTTTTATTTTAGTGTTCAATTGAGGATTTTTAATTTGCCCTTGTCTAGTTTTTTTAGTTGCATGCCCAATGATCTGTCCTTTTTCTCTTTTATTTTTGTTTGCATTTAGAAATATAAAATTTCCCCTGAAATCCTACAAATTTTAGTATGTTTTCTCTCATTGTTGTCATTCTCTTTAATGAAATGATTGTCTTTATGATTTTTTAATGAATTTTTAATCTATGCTTCTATGTGGTCCTTCATTTCATGTAATTCTTATTGCTTTGTGATCTGAAAAGGGTACATTTAGTACTTCTGCTTTTTTTTTTGCATTTGTTTGTATAGTTTTTATGCCCCAATACGCGGTCAGTTTTTGTGAAACTGTATAGGAATCAATGTAGCCTTGCTATAAATGATAATCAGTATTTACCTAAAACCAGCAAGCATTATCTGAAATGGAGATAAACTTGAAGCCTTCCCAACAGGATCAGAGGGAAACAAGGATGTCCATTATCACTATTTGGAAATGTTAGATATGACAAGATTGGCAGCTGAGTGGTACAGTAAATAGAGCACCAGATCTGAAGTCAAGAAGATCTGAGTTCAAATCCAGTCTCATATACAGCTGAGAAAAAAGTATACTCCTTTCAATTTTCATTCAGCTTACTCCAGGGTTCTCACTCACATTCCAACTTTTCTAAGATTCTATTTATCTTCTTAGCTTCTTCCTTTTATATTCTATGGTTAAGTTTATTTGTGTGTGAGAAAGGAAAGTGGAGGATCCCTACTAGTGTAGTTTCATTGTCTTTTTCCTCTTGTAATTCATTTAACTTTTGCTTTAAGAATTTGAATCCTATGCCATTTGATGCATATAGGTTTAGTATTGATATTACTTCATTGTCTAAGATACCTTTTAGCAGGATGTAGTCTCCCTTCTTATATCTTATACTTAAGGCTATTTTTGCTTTTGCTTTATTTGGGATCATGATCGCTACTCTTGCTTTTCTTTTCTTTTTTCTGCTGCAGCATAATGGATTCTGCTCTAGCCCCTTATTTTTAATTCTGTGTGTTTCTTTTTCAAGTGTGTTTCTTCTAACTACATATTGTTGAAGTCTGATTTCTAAACATATTGGTATCTGCATCCATTTTATGGGTGAGCTCATCTCATTCACTTTCACATTTATGATGACTAATTGTACAATTCCCTCTATTTTATTTTCTTATGTTTATCTTTCTCTCTCTTTTTATCTTGTCCCTCCTCAAAAGTCTATTTATTTCTGTCTTCCTTAATTTGCCCTTTATCCTGTTCCCTTCTATTCCAGTTTCCCTGTTGGGTAAGATAGATCTATATATGCAGTTCAGTGTGTTTACATAATTTTCTCTCTTTGAACCAACTTAGATGCGATTGAGTTTCAAATATTGTCTGCCACATCCCCCACCCCCCCGCCCCCAACACATCACTGAAGAAGATATTCCTTACATGCTTCTTTTATATGAGACAACTTCCCTCATCCTTCCTTTCCCTTACTCCTTCTTTCAAGGTATCCTATTTTATTGGTAATCAGTTTTTTTTATATCATCCCAACATGATAAACTCACTCCTGTGCCCTCTTTGTTTGTAGAATTATTCTAATTGTCCTAATCATGATAACATTCTTAGGAGTTACATGTTTTACCTTGCCATATAGAAATGTAAATAGCTTAACCTCATCTAGTTTTTAAAATTTTTCTTTCATGTTTACCTTTTCATGCTTCTTTTGTGTGATGTTTGAAAGTCAAAATTTCTATTTAGCCCTGGTATTTTCATAAGGAAAGTCCTTCATTTAATTAAATTTCCATTTTTTTCCTTGAAAATTTATATTCAGTTTTGTTGCGTAAACCTTCTACCAGCTACCTTTTAATCACAGGTCGCTAATCTCTTGTGAGTGAAAACAGTAGTACTCCTCAGGGACCCTGCTCCCTCTTGACTAAAAGTGGTCCCTTCCACCCTCGAACTGTGGCCCAGAAGTGAGTATAGGCAATTGAGTTGCCAAGAAGTGTCTGGTCTTATGTTCCGTTCTAGCACAGGGGAGCCCTGTAATATTTTCCTCCCCAGTCGCAAAGTCTCTTTATCATCTCTAGACTGAAGGTTCGCAAGCTGCTGTTGCTACTGTTGCCAGTACCTAGACCCACCACTGGTGTTTCATTTGTGTGGACTCTGGGCCAGTGTCCACAGCTGTGTCATGGATTCTTTCTTCAAACTTCCTAAGTGGTCTTGACATGAAAGAATGTCTCACCCTGAGCTTTTGTTAGCTCTGCTATTCCAGAATTTGATTTGAATTTTATTTTAAAGTTGTTTGGAGAGGAATGTTGGAAGAGTGCTTCCTCTATTCTACCATCTTGGCTCCAGCCCTGAAAGTCCCCTCAATACTAATTTTGGAGTGCTCTGTTTATGCCAGATCCTGTCCTAGTCATTGGTCATACAAAGGCCCACAAAAAAGGACATTCAATTTGTCCTCAAGGAATCTATATTCTACTGTGGAGAAAAAACAAATTTACACAAATGAATATCTATTTCTATATACATATATAACTCAAATGCAAAGTAATGATATGCTTGTGCATGCATGCATGTATGTGGTAGCATGAATTTTGTGAAAGGACACACTTTTCTTGTGCTGAAGAAAAGCTTCTTGTAGGATGTGGTACCTGAGTGTTGCTTTGTAGGAAGCTGTGATGGCTCTAATGCATAGTTGAGGGAAATGTACTTTCCCATCATGGGGAAAATATACAGGAGCAAGAAATTGAATATCTTATGAGGTAAGAAGCATTGAAGCCAGTTTGGATAAGATCTAGAGTATTTGAGGTCAAATGATAGAGGATTTGACTGGGACATGGTGTTGGAATCATCTTCAGAAGGAATGTAGATTTCACATTTGCAGGA
>JAQQSU010013378.1:0-11675 GCA_028627135.1 Pseudochirops cupreus | reverse complement strand
ACAACAGTTATTATTATTACTTATTACCATGAACTTGTCTATTACAAATTTTGAAGTTTTTAATCAAAATGTTAAAAATAACTATTTAATAATTATTATTATTAAGATGATGAGGATGATGATTATAAATCCTTCAAAGCCTAACAAAGTCTATGCTGTGAGGGGAGTAGGGAATGGCAGGGTGATGTATAATGAGAACTCTCATGTGTACAGCAGCTAGAGAGGTCTAATTAAGTCAACATCCCAGTCAGGGTGATCTGATTACCCCTAACAACACAAAGAAATACATGGGACAGCAAAAAGTTGTTGTCTGGCTTAACTGGAAACTGTGTTGATGCTCAAATTAAGTAGCTAATGGTGTTCCTTCAAGCTCTAGTATCACAAGAAGGCAAGAGACCCCAGAACAAATCAGAAGCATCTATACTGCACATCCTGGAAATGTTTCAGTGCAGATGGCACTGACCACTGAAGAGGACAAAACATGAATATGTATGAAATGGACTGATGACATGAATATTTTCATCATGAGCCAGCACTAGATCATAATAAAGCTGAGAGAGAAAAAAATCTTACCAGTGATAGACAAGGGCTCCACATTGCTTTCTGCCAAGTACCCTCAGCTTCAAGCTCTGCAACAATATATTGCCGACCAGTGCAGTGTAATGTAATAAATAATTTCATCTCTAAGCTTATATTAAAAGCAGTAAGTGTTGTAATTGAGGATCTAAAAAACTTGAAGTGGGAAAGTTGAAGAACCTGAAGTCACTAACATTTTTCACTTGATGCCAAGTCCAGATATCACACGCAAGAAAATGATTCCAGTGCCTCAAATGCTTTTTAAAAACAACAAAGCCATACTTTCACTGGGGCTTTGAAAAGTCCTTTTCAAACTGGCATGATTGATGGAATGAATACAACTAACAGAACCATTACACCACAATAGAATATTAAAAAAAACCACCTCTTTCTGTTGCTGTATAACCATTATGAAAACTGCATTCTCCCACTAATTGTGGATTCCAAATTAAAGATAATATAGAACCAAAACATCTTATCAATCACTTGATATACATGAATGACATCAAGCTATATGGCTTCACCAACAAACACATTTAACAGCTTCTTCATCTTACTGAATCCTTTTCCAACGATGTCAAAATGGAACCTTTAGGATTGTAAAGTCCTCAATGTATGCCAAGGAAAGATAGAGACTGAAGACTTTGAGTTTGAATATGAAGATCAAATTGAACCAATGTATGAAGGCAATTCTTAAAAATACTGTGGTCTCAAGGCAAGATAGGGAATATAAATGTATGAAAAATAAATCTGTGACTGATAGATTAAGAGATACTAACATCCTGAAATCAAAGCTAACTACGAAGAACATGTTTAAAGTAATTAACATCATGTAATTAACATAATGCAACAGCACTCTTTCTGAACTGTAAAATGAACCCTAATAGATTTGGGAAATATCTTAACAAAACTCATATAATAACAATTAAATCTACATCTCATCATTCTAAGAAAGGTTAACTCTCCTTACCAAAAAGGAGGAAGACGACTGATACATGTTTTCAGAATACCAGACAAACAGATCAGAAACGTATAGAAATATTTATGGAATAAGCAGGCATTACTCCACTGAGCAATGGTGAAAGCTGGTAACAGTTAACACACCATTAGATTAAACAAATGTACTTGGAAACAATTTATCTGCACCAAAGCATTAGTTTCACCCTCTGCTGGATGCTCAAAGACTGAACAGATGAATGAAGAATATAGTAGTGAATTTAGTGGCCTATGGTCAAAGTAGAGTTGGGATAGAAGGACAATAACTTTCATTGGATTATATTTGTAGAACTAGAAGGAATATCAGAGACTATGAAAAAGGAGCAAGGGTGGAGAAAATGATGGGGGGGAGGGAGTGTTGTTTGCTTGTTTGTTGGGACTGTCCCAGAGCCATAACTAGTAATTTTGATGCCTGGATCAAGAAGAAGGAAATATACTTTCAAATCAATTGTGACGGAAAGGAAACTCCAACAAAAAGATAATGGGGAAGAATAAAGGGCACTGGTCCCCTCCTAGGAGGAATGGTAGCCTAAAAGTTCTAATTTGATGTAAATTTGTTTAATCTCTGCTGGGAGGCAGCCTAAAAAACTGGTCCTGGAGTGGGACGACTCTGGTTCCACTCTCACCTGGGATACATATTGTTTATGTAGCCCTGAGCAAGTCACTTAAATCTCAGTGTTCTCAAGCAACTCTCATAGATCTACGGCTAGAAGAGACCTTAGAGACCATCAGGTCTAACCCCCCTCATTTCACAGATGTGGAAACCAAGGCCCAGAGAAATTGAATGACTTTAAGTAAGTGTTTATAACTGGATTTCAACCCAGATTTTTCCTGAGTGAAGAACCCTATCTATTACTCCATGCTGTCTCAAGACTAAAAGTTGCAGAGAAAAGGCAATCTGCAATAATGGAAGGAATTTTCGTATTACCTTTACCAGCGAAATCCCAGATTTAGTAAAAAACAACAACAAAAAAAACCGGTTTCCCATAACAGTGCTCCATTGCCCCACCCTACTTATAGCTCTGCTCTATTTGGAACATTTAAATTTTTTCACACAAACAAGTTACAGCATTTGGAAGTGTCTGAGTGCATTATGAATCAGTGAAGAGGGAATAGAGACAATAAGCGAAAAGGAAGCCTGGGGAACTTCTTCATGCCGAGTACTTAATAGCAAGCAAGCAAGCAAGCCTAGCAGATGGGAGGGAAAAATTAGAGTTTTTGGAGCAAATAAAAATGCTTAACCAATATGATGAAAGAGGACGCAGGGAGTGATCCGGTTGTGGATTGGGAGGTTCTGTGGCTTTAGAAAGAAAGATATCTAAGGCATTTTAACTGTACCTTTGTCAACTTTCTCCTTAAACAATGTTTCTACTAGAAACTTAAAAAAAAATAATCCCCAGCCCCAGAAAGCCACAACAGTCATTTATCCCCCACAGCTGCAGGTACTTGAACCTCAGCTTCTACAGTGTCTGTAGCCTCTCGAACAATGAAAGTAGAAATTATCAGCGCAACATACTGGGACTGAATGCAGCTAAATGCTTGATAATTATACACCAGCGTTACCATTTGGTTGCTGGTGCCAAACACCCACAGACACAGGTGCCACAAATGCTCACACACACATAATCAGACCCTCGAAGACCTTTCATTACACGCCATTTGAGAGACCCTCAGCTTTAGAGAATGTGCTCAACCCAATGTCTCTCCTTTTATTTCTTTTCCATTTCTTTCCCTTTTTGTTCTTGCTTTAAAAAAAAAAGAAGAAAAGGAGGGGGGGAAAGCTTCATTTTCCCTGATGAATCCTATGGGCTCATACCATAAGATGCCAGTTCTTGTCCTGCTGGGAACAACCCAGGTATTGTCTCAGGGGAAGAATCTGTCCTGCCCTGGAGTGGCTCCCTGGGAACTATGAAAAATTGAGGCTGATTGTCCCTACAGGCACCATCGTGCATAATGGAGAGTTCTAGCAATTGAGTAACAGAGTTTAAGTACCTGCAGCTGTTGGGATCAATGCAGATGTGGGGGAAATTCTCAGTAAGTAACAATTAGTGTTCTTTCTGCTTGCCTTGAGATTAGTTCCCCTCAGCCTCTCCCATTTTTGAACTTTCATGGAACAGCAATAACCACAACAGCCCATAAAACTTTGATTCTATAAAGAAAGTTGTTGGTTATTGACTTTAGCTCATGAACGTCCACTCACTAATTATTTTGTTTTAGTTGTGCTGTGCCAAAGAAACACACAGACCACATAAAGAGTATATTCATCAAAGACAGCAGAGGCAGAAACCCTGAGAAAAAGTCCAAGACTTAGGCTGCCCCAAAAGAGAGAATTTCCTACAAAATAGCTAGAAATGGTAAACAGTCATGATGGAAATATGACTTCATAAAGTCAAGGATAGAGTGATTATAGCAGATATGCCACCCTTAAAGAAAGATAAAAAGATGCAGAAACATTATGAAAAAGAGTGGATTACCGGGTGCAGAGTACAAGATACCACTAACCACCTCTCTGTGTGCATTTAAAACCCTTCCCCATCTGGTTTCAATGTGTTTTCTCAACCGTTTCACATATTTTTTTCTGCAAAAGGAACTTTTATTTGCTGTTTGTTAACTGAAACTGAATTATATCTCTTGCCTCAATACCTTTGCACAGGTTGGGATACACCCCCTTCTCATTCACACTTCTTAGAACCCTTGCTTCCCTTCCTTTAAAGCTCAGCTCAGGTTCCATTTCCTGTAAGATGTTTTTCTTCATCTTCCTAGTTCTCACTGTCCCCTCCCTTCTCAAATGATTATGCTTTTTGGGGGGAGGGTGTGTGAGGCAACTGGATTTAAGTGACTTGCCCAGGGTCACACAGCTAGTTAAGTGTCAAGGCCGGATATGAACTTAGGTACTCCTGACTTCAGGGCCAGTGCTGTATACACTGAGCCACCTAAGCTACCCCTGATTGTATATTTACTTACCTGCTTACATCATGTATTCCCCCACTTCTATAGAACATAAGCAGCTCCAGGCCAAGGACCTGATTTTTATTTTGTCTTTATTTTATTAGCACCTAGGAAAGGACCTTGTATATTGCAGGTGCTTAACACTGATTGGTGTGGACCTTTATTCCCCTTCAGGAATCGGAATGAAATCTCCTTTTAACCCCTCCATTTGAACGAACAAATGGAAGGAGAGTTATTCAATCCTATCCAACTATGCGTCGATTCTGCACAGCTCTCTTCAGCTTCCTGCACAAAACCAGAGAGAGCAATTTTATATGACAGATGAAAACATCTGTAGAACCAAGATCTGCACTGTGAATCAACTAGCCAGCCAGGTGCTATCCGCTGCTACTTTTTAGCTTTTATCCATTCTAGGACAATGCCTAATGCAGTTTATATGGAAAAAATTTAGACTATCTGATTTGTTTTAATCTGCCCATTCAGGAGGCTTTGCTTAGAACCCCTTCTTAATGTTTTCTAATTAAACTGAGAATATAATGTTGTGTCATTCTCTAGGTTCGACAAACCAGTTCCAACACCTAATTAAAATATATTGAGAGCTGGAAGGGGAAATATAATGTAGTTTCATATCAGTTCACAGGAGCTTGCTCAGATTACTAAAAGCCAAGATCTCTAAAAACTTTGAGTGCAAACCAGGGTCAAACTTCCTCTGCCTGACAGACCAGAACAAACCAAAAGTCAATTGCTCCTTATGACAGTGGGGAAGCCCCTGGAAAAGTTACTTTTCACTGGGTGAATTCACCCACATCGCGTCTCCTGCTGTTGCTGTGATTACAGAAATTACTGCTCACTTCTGAGGATTATCTGATCTGGCTCCTGGGGCCCATCAAAGCAGCTGTGAGCCCCTAGATGACCACCACAGTCACTAATAATAATAGCCCACATTCATATAATTTTGAAGGTTTGCAAAGAGCTTTACATGAATGATTTCATTTGATCCTTAGAGGCTACAATTCCTCCCATTTTATAGGCATAATAATAATAATAATTATTATTATTATTTTTGCTTTTTGGAGGGCAATTGGGGTTAAGTGACTTGCCCAAGGTCACACGGCTAGTTTTTGTGTTGAGTGTCTGGGGCCAGATTTGAACTCAGGTGCTCCTGATTCCAGGGCAGGGGCTCTGTTCACTGCACCACCTAACCACCCATATAGGCATAATTATTAACAACAGCTAGCATTTGTATAGTGTTTTCAAGCTGGCAAAGCACTTTACAGAAGTTATCTTCTTTTATCCTCACAGCAATCCTGGGAGGCAAGGAAACAAAGAATACAGAGGGGATATCAGTGACTCGCCTGGGACACACAGTTGGCTAGTGAGCTATTGTTGTCTAGTTGTTTTTCAGTTATGCCTGACTCTTCATGACCTCATTTTGGGATTTTCTTTGCAAAAATTCTGGAGTGGTTCGCCATTTCCTTTTGCCAGTTTATTTTACAGATGAGGAAACTGAGGCAAACATGGTTAAGTGACTTGTCCATGGTCACAGAGCTAATAAGTGTCTGAGGTCAGATTTGAAATCAGTAAGATGAGTCTGTATTACTCTAGCCCTGGCATTTTATCTACCAATCCACCTACTTGTCCCCTGCTAGTAAATATATAGGGTCAAATTTGAACTCAAATTTTCTTGACTTCAAGTCTAGCATTGAATCTACTGTGCCACCTTGCTGCTTTAGGAGACTGAGTGACTGAGTATTATACAGCTGGTTAAGTGCCTGTGGCAACATTCAGAACCAGGTCTTTTGATTCCAAATCTGACGCTCAAACCATTAAACCATGCTCTTAGAGAGGGGTACTAAGAAGCTTCATGGAAAGCTGAATGGCAATGGAGGTGCTTGGAGATATTTAGTAAGTTAAGGTTCTATCACTAGGTTTAGCATCAATGCTATATTTGCAGCACCCACTATCATGATAAAAACTGTGACTATAAATATCACACGATGTTTGATCGCAAAATATACCAGATTTTCCAGGTAGAGGACAGAACTGAAACATTTATTTAGACACCAGAAAACCAAATCCCAAAACCAGTAAGATGATTCTATCATAGTACCAAAGATATTCAGAAGCCATAATAACACTGAGAGCCACAGCATCCTTCAGCCTCCCCACAAACCAATACAAGATCAGTATCTACTCATGAGCCTATCTGACTCCTTGCCTGAGTGTCCTCTCTCCCCCACCATCTAGTTAGCTCTGACCAGCTTCCCATGGGCTCTGCTTCCCTTCAGTAAACTCCTCCCACCACAAGCTCCATGTGACTATATTTAGCCTATCAGGGGGCAGAGTTTATCTTCACAGCAGGGAAGCTTCCCTTGGGCTCTGCTCCACCCTTCAGCAAATTCCCTCCATCACAGGCTCCGTGTGATTATATTCAGCCTATTAGCCGGCAGAGTTTACTTTCAAAGCAGGGGAGGTCTTCAAACTTCCCCCTAGGTCTATTAAGGGGCAGGGAAGATCTTCAAATTTCCATTCCCATTACAATAGGTTACCAATAATTCCTGAACGTTCTCTTCAAGGATGGACCAGTCAGTCATGGCTACACAACCCAACTGCACACACATTGATTCAGGTTATAGGATGAAAAGATTGAGACTGCAAGAGTCCTTATGGGTCCTCAAGTCATTTAAAAAACAAACTGAGATCTACAGATGTGACATGATTTTCCCAAAGGTGCCAATCCAATCCAATACACATTTATTAAGTGCTTACAACATACCAGGCACTTTGCTAAGATCTGGGGATATGATGAATAAAAAGAAAGTCTGTATTCTCAATGAGTTTATTATAATCCTTCATATGCAACTGTGATTTGGACATTTCAAACTGGATGGTTCCAGGCATCTCAAATGGAATCAATGCTCATTATCTTTATCCATCCCCCCAACCTCCAAAACCTCTTTCAAACTTCTCATTTCTGTTGATGGCCCCATTGTCCTTTTAGTCATCCTGGTTCACAGCTTTGGCATTGTTTCTCATCCCTTACTCTTCTTCATTCAATCAGTTGCCAAATCTTGTCATGTCTACCGCTACAACATTTCTTCATGTGTCCCCTTCTTTCTACTCATGAGCCCAAAGTGGTGATGATAGGGTTGATAATGGAAGTTTTTATTCATTCAACAAGCCTTTCTTACAACAGTAGCAATGATAATAATAATAAAACAGGTAACATTTAGAAAGCATTTTAAGGTTTGCAAAGAACTGCATATGTGCCATCTAATTTGATCTCATGATCCCTGTATTACAGATAAGGAAACAGAGGTTATGGAATGTTCAGTGACTTGCCCACTGTCACATGGCTAGAAAGTATCTGATGCTGAATTTGAAAGTGGGTGTTCTTGACTCCAAGTCTAGAAACTCTTATCCAATGTACCACCTAGTTGCAATGAAACATTTGATAAACACTTACTATGGACAAAGGGCAGCTAGATGGACTAGTGGATAGAGTCCTATGCCTGGAGTCAGGGAGACTCAACTTCCTGGGTTCAAATCTGGCCTCAGACACTTACTAACTGTGTGACCCAAGACAAGTCACTTAACACTGTTTGCCTGAGTTTTCTCATCTCTAAAATGAGCTAGAGAAGGAAACAGCAAACCACTCTAGTATCTTTGCCAAGAAAACCACAAATGGAGTCAGGAAGGGTCCAGCACAACTGAAAAAAAAATGACTCAGCAACAACAATATACGACAACAATATACAAAAAAACCTAGTGTCCTAGGCACTAAGAGAGAGGAAAAAGTCCATATTAATATATAGTTGCTACTGTCAAGGAGTTTCTAAACTGGTAGTGGAGCTTACAATTTAATAACTAATTTATTGAGTCTTTACTATGTGTAGCTATTGTAGTTGCAATACAAAGAGGAATAAAATCTGGCCCATTGCCTAAATGAGTTTATTGTCTAGTTGGGGAAGATGTACATGAATAACATAATACATGTAAGAATGTGATATGCCAAAGAGAAACACAAACAAAGGACAGTGGAAATTCAGAGGAAGGGGAAAATATTTGAACTAATCCTTGAAGGATTGGTAGGATTTAAAAAAAAAAAAGACACTGGGACATGATAGGTACATTGACAGAAGCAGAGAAGACTGAAAAGGTAGGTTGGATCCAGATCAAGGAAGGTATTTAATCCTAGATTCTGGAATTTGGACTTAATTTAATACCTTACTCAAGAACCAGAGGAATTTCTTGTGGAAGGTAGGGCAGAGCACTCCTATAGAATAGGAATGGACAGTTATCTGCTAAATTCTGATCTATATAATGAATATTAATGTCACGTGGGATTCCTTTCTTCTTTCTTCTTCTCTTTCTCTCTCTTTCTTTCTTTTCCTTCCTTCCTTCCTTCCATCCCTCCCTCCTTCCTTCCTTCCCTCCATCCATCCTTCCTCTCTCTTTCTTTCTCTTTCTCTTCCTTCCTTCCTTTGTTCCTTCCTTCCTCTCTTTCTTTCTCTTTCTCTCTTTCCCTTCCTTCCTTCCTTCCCTTTCCTTTTTCCCTTCTCTCTCTCTCTGTCTCTCTCTGTCTCTCTCTCTCTCTCTCTCTCTCTCTGTCTCTCTCTTTCTCTCTCCCCCCTCTCCCCCCCCCCCAGGGGGGAGTAGTGTCTTTGGATGCTGTTTGTTGCATTTTATACCCAAGTTGTTAATTCATACAATTTGGCATTATGATAACCAAGAGGTGTAACAGTCAGAGAAGGCTTATGGGCACAGAAATGTGTAGTTATATGGGAAGAGAACATTTTCCTTTTAAGGGAGGAAATTAGTACCTCTTTAGCTCCTATATCTGCTTTGATTGCGCTACTAGCTCTAAAACCTTACAATGTTCCTTAGCTCACACCTAGAATGAATTCAATAGCCATATAAACTTTATCAGGCCCACAGTATCTCTTCAATATGCCAATAGTGAAAAACCCAAAAAGCTGTAAATAAACAACACTTAACTGTCTGAGGACAAGAGGGACCACTGGAAACTTATCATCTGTAAATTTCCACAAAGGCTAATGCACTGTGGGATTGAGCACCAGTTCACATAGTTTACTGTCTAGAGGCTCTGACAAAATCAGAATACATTTTGAGGTGTTTTGTGGTATTTGTACTTAGATGCATCAGCATACTTACAATCCTTGTAGAGATAGGCACGCTGCAGTTAAGAGATGAGAGGGACAGACTTTTGTGAACTGTTAATAAAGATCTAAGGCCTCAAATGAGCAAAGGGCACCAATTATACTAATGTATGTCCACAAATTTGGTTCCTAACTGATTATATTCTTATCCTAGGGGATCTAAAGCTGGGGCAGAAGACTTATCTCCTGTGTTACTATGAGGCAATGTTCAACCTAGGCACCCTTAACTAAAAATAAAGTGAGAGTTTTTAAATTAACTGCTGAGAAAATAGCCTCAACAAATTCGGCTCACTATCTATGATCGAGAAAGAAGCCTATTAACAATAATTGGTAGGTTTTTAGTTTTCTAAGAACCCATAATTAAATTTTATTGTCTTATAAGTGATTAGGATTAATTGCTTCCACAATAGCTCTGGTGCTCATTACCCACTTTAAGTAAGGATATCTCCCCAGTCCGTAGAATTCAGCGATTTACTGCAATCCCTTAACATCATGCTTCCTGCCAAGGCAAATCCAGCCCAAAGCCCAGCTCTCCTCAGGATTTGTGAAAAAGTGACAGGCCTTGATCCAACATATCTTTCTCAACAATTCAGAATTAACTAAACAAAATGACTTCTCTACCTATCTGGGCAGAAAAATAAATTAGGACAAGGGCAATGAGGGAATGCAGAGCAGTGTGGATCACAGCTTCTCGTGCTGTTTGTTGCATCTGGAATCAAAGAGGAATCACGCAGACAGTTGCTCATGTTTATTGCTGAACATGAAATTAGAAAGATGCTTCCTCTTCCCCACAGGTGCAAGCACATATAGTTATTAATTACAGCAAAACACGTTTATTGACAACTGCAGGCCTACAAAAATCCCACATTCAGCAAATGGCTTTCAAGTTCATCCAGGAAGCTCTTTGGAATCAATACAAAAACATCTTACAGCTGACAAATCCATGTATTGTTAAGTGCCGCATCCTCAGAAGGACTGAATGGAATATATTTTAATGTCTATGAAACCGAATCCCACCAACAGTATCATTGCTCCTGTGGCAATTGTACTGGACAGGGAGAACTCTAATCTTCAACTTATTTACTGTGTTAAAGGACTTGATCTTATCTTACTGTATTTTAGACTCCTTTATGTTTCTTTCCTTAAAGAAGTAAATGGCATATTAACAAAACTCACATTTACTGATTTCTCAAAATGTGCCTGCTCCAGTGTCAGATACCATAGGAAGATAAAGAAAAATATAAAATGTAGTCCCTGCCCTTGAGGACCTTAAAATCTCATGGAAGAGAGCATTCATCATAGATCAGGAGGGGAAATCTGGGCTTAGTCTGATGTAGACCCTAGATTTGGAAGAACAGATTTCAGATAAATCAATCAATCAGTTAGTACATATTAAGTGTTTACTATGGACCAGGTACGGGGCTACGTGCCAAGGATACAAAGAAAGGCAAAAAACAGCCTTTTCCTTCAAGGCTCTTACATGCTAATGGGTTCAGGTGAAAGAATAGGGTAGGATCTCAGACACTAAGGTTCTATGTATAGAGTAAGTGGGCCCATATAGGATGATAAAATTCTGATGATAAAGGCACTATTTGTGAGAAAGGGAAATTGAAAATGATTGCCTAAAGAGAACGATGTGGGTGAACAGAGATGACTTATTCTACTGTTACCTAAATAGGAATCTTCTCTACCATATCCTCAATAATAAAAATATCTTTGCATGTGGCATGCTTTTTCATTTATCAACTGCTGTACTCATTAGGGAGGTTTTCCTTATACTAATACTTTATTATTATTTTTTTTTGGAGAAATACTTATTTATTTTATTTTACATGATTCATTTCCATGAGATATTTTAGTTTGCATCATTCATTTCCACGAGATTTTGAGTTACATATTTTCTCCCCATGTATCAGCAATGCAGTATTCACAATGCCTACAGTAACTATAAATATGCTGATATAGTTATTAATC
>JAQQSU010013377.1:0-11675 GCA_028627135.1 Pseudochirops cupreus | reverse complement strand
GAAAATCTTTCTTCAGCTCATCTCTAGCTTTAAGGCATTCTTCATGTTTATTGGAGGCCCCTGGTGGGGGTGCTCTGGCTGTGCTCTCCTCCTCCCTCTCTCTCCCATGATCTTTCTTTACCCCAAAGAAGGTATCAAGGGTTTGGGAGCTGTTCTTACTTTGCTTCTTATGCTTATTCTTACTCATGGTTCTTCAGACTGTGATTTTTTTTTTTTAATCTCTGTGGGGCTCTGCTTCCAGAAGGGAAAGCTCTGTCCCAAATTGCTGTGGTCCTCCCGGCTGCCATAGCTCTTGGAAAGAGGCTGGGAGCTCTTCCTATATACTTCTGGCTGACTGGATAGCGAGGACTCCAAGACCGAGGCCCAAGATGGCGATCTGTCCAGGCCGCTCAATGCGAGAGCTCTGGCCCGGGAAGAATCACTCAGTCCCCCTACTGCCTGCAGGCCACGGGTGGGAAGCTGCAACCTCTGCCTTTCGCTTTTACGCTCTGGAGGCCTTCTGGCCGGACTGCTTATCTCCCCCTTTCACAATTCCCATTCACAGCTGCCGCTAATCCGCTCACCTGAGAGGCTCCTGAGCTCCTCCCATCCACCCGCCCCTGGGGAACAGCCTCGGCTTCAGGCCAGGCTGGTTTTCGGTTCGCAGTGCTGATATGGTTCCTTGTAGCCGAGCTGACTTTAGTGGGAAGTATCTTTGTTTGCGTTTTGGAGTTCTAGGATTGGTTTAGAGTCCTGTTTTATGGGTATTTTGGGGTGGCTATGTGAGAGCTGCGATGTGTTGCTGCTGCTACACCGCCATCTTGGCTCCGCCCCCCTACATTTTACTCTCTTGAGCAGACTTTTGCAATAGCTTTTTAATTGGTCTTACTATCTCCAGTCTCTTCCCTTTGCCAGTGCATCCTTCAGACAGTTACCAAATTGATATTCCTAAAGCATAGGTCTGACTGCATCATTCCCTTACTCAAGAATATCTGTTAATGACCATTTACCCTTAGGACAAAATACAGACTCCTCTTTTTGTCTTTTAAAGCTCTTTACAATCTGACTCCAGGTTTATTGAACATTCTTTTCCTTCAGTCTATATTACAGACAAACTGATGTATTTGCTATTCCCTATATACAAGAGGAGGGAACAAGCATTGATTAGGCACCTAACATATGCTAGGCACTGTGCTGTTCATTTTACAAATATGATCTCATTTGATCCTCACAACTCTGTGAGGTATATACGGTTACTATTCTCATTTTACAGTTAAGGAAACTGAGGCAGATAACTATTAAGCAACTTGCCCAGGATCTTACAACTAGTAGGTATCTGAGGCTGGATTTGAACTCATGTCTTCCTGATTCTAGGCCTAGTTCTCTATTCCTGCTCCAGCTAGTGCTTCATAAATTGCATTGTGTTTCCTAGCTTTGAGACTTTCTGTGTATGTTGAACACAGTCCTTCCTCAACTCTGCCACACAGGATCCCTAATTCCATTCGAGGCTTTACTATAAGTGCTCTCTCTTATAGAAGACATTTCCTAATCTTCTCATATGTTATCTTCTTTCCCTAGTAAATTACATATGTTTATTTGGTACGTAGCTTATATTTATTTATTCATTCTTTCTTTCTTTCTTTCATTTTTGAAAGGCAGCATTCTATAGCAGATAAAGACCTGGTCTCAAAAAGAATAAGACCTGTGTTCAAGTTTTGTCTCTCACACATACTGGTTGCATAATTTTAGGATAGTCCTTAACCTCTCAGAGCTCTAAGCAACTCTCAAAGTGAAAAGGTTCTCACCTACATTGATATAGGGTGGTTTTTTTTCAACTAGTAAGTGCTTTTAGCAATGAAATCATAGGTACAGTCCCCTATTCTCTCTATATTCTGTTTACTTACTAGTCTTCACATTGCTGTCTCTCAACAGAATGTAAGGCCAATAGGGACATTTGTAGCCCCAACTCCTGACAGTGTCTGTCACATAATCAGCGTTTAATAATTGCTGATTGAATGACTTTGTTCATGATAGTCTCTTTGTCTGGAATTCTTCTCCTATCTGTCTATCAAAATCCTACCAGACCTTCAGCACCCAAACTTGTCGTCTTTTTAATGAAGTTCTCCCTTATTCCCCAAAACAAAATTAAGTTCATCCACTTCTGAACATGTTATACATTTTCTGTGGTGCTTTATCATGCTCTGCTTTTTAACAAAATGATTTCTCTATATGTATTATTCCAGCCGCCACCAATAGATTGTAAACATATTCACTTATAAACATACTCAGATTGTTTTATTCATCTGTATATACCCCACAGCACTTACCATAATGATGTCATGGGTCCTCAATAAATATTTGATGAATGAATGAAGTTTTTGGCCAATATTTGAATGAGGTGATGGATTTGAATCAGAATTAACAGATTTAGAAATGGAAAATGCCTTAGATACAATCTAGTCCAATCCTCTCATTTTATAAATGAGGAAACAAATGCCCAAGAAATTCAGTAACTCATTACATATTTATTAAATGACAGAGGTTGGATATAGGAGGCAATACACAACACGGTGGATGCATAATTTCAAAACAAAGGAGGGAGACCTTTCCAAGCAAAGGAATTAACAATGGGGAAAAAATTTTAAAGCCAGAATGAGCAAGACTTATCTAAAAGATAGAAAACAGATATATTTGGCCTCACTGGCTAGTTTCAGAAAGGGAGTAGATCAGGTGTGTAGAAAAAAGAAAGAGTTGGTTGAGAGAAGATTTTGAATCTTAATCTTGTGAGTTCTTAGGTCTATTTTTCTGTAGTATTTTTCTTTAAGGGGAATTTAGTTGATAATTTTAGTTGTGAGATCTATTCACATATTGCATGTATTCCAAAAGACCCTAAGGAAATCTAGAAAATTTAACTGCTGATTATGGCAAGTTTAAGCTGGTAATTCTAGGTTGGCTTTGTCAAATTGGCATATTTGTCAGATCTCTGCCTTTGTTAGAATGGGGTTTATGTAAAATGTCTTGAGTACTACAAAAACCAGAATTGTGTAAAAGTTTACAAAACCTGAAAATGTGTCTTGCTTTCTCTTTGTCTTATATTGTGATGTACTGTTTCCGTTCCCATTCTCTTTGGGGAAATTCACAAAATCAATTTTCATTAGTGCAAACTGTTTTCTTATTGTGATACTTTGTTGGAGGGAAAATGGAATCAGTGGGCCATTTGCCACTTGTGAAATTAAGAAAAGGTCAAAGAGCTCCTTTTTTACTTAACCTGCAAAATATGTGGGTACATGGAAAAACCAAAAGATACTCCTAAGCCTTTCAGCAGTTATCATGTCCTGCTGCTTTTATTGCAAATCAATTTTTAATATCTTTGCTGCTGTGAAAAAGGCATGACATTCTGTTACTTTAAACTCATTAGAGAATTGATGTTATGCACTGCTCAGAAAGCTTTTGCAACAGATAGTATGCAACCTTGAAAACTACCTAGGTCAATCATATTCTATATCTTAGACACATTTGGGAATTGGGGAAGCTCACCTGGGACCCCCTTCCAAAACACTGGGAAGACTGCATGATGAAATATGAAAAAGATAAATCTCTTTCTGACAAGGAGATTGTCCCATGTGATTGTATTCCTTTTTTGTGTTTTTCTTTATAAAAATTATTGCTTAATTTTAGATTTATGATACTCCAGTAATCACTGAAGTTTGTTAAAGTGGATGTCCATCAAGTGATATAAGATCAATTATGATAGGAAATTAATGATGATTTTTAACTATTTTGAAAGAGCTCTCTGAGGACATTTTATATTGAATATGTAACTACATGTCTGCATCCATATCTATATCCATTTATAGATATTATACAGAAAGAGTATTATAGATGACAGAGATATAATATGTCCCAGTACTTATTTAGAAGGGTCATGTTTGAGACTTTGGTTTTGTTGTTATATCTAAGAGTCAGCATTTATGTCCTATTGAATGAACACAGTCAAATCACTGAGAAAAGAGAAAGTTCCTCCTAAGATAAAGATCAAATGGTGCCTGATTGTCTAAAAGAATTGATGCTATCATCTAGTAAACATATTTCTTTCTTCCTGGTAAGGTCAAATCTAGTGTGTGTTAAATTATAGCTGGAATTTTAACACTTTTCCATTTCATCCCCATTATATTGCATCCTATTATACATGCAGAGAGAGTTTACAGTTACTACACTCTGAGTAAAAGAGATAGCTAAGTAGCACAGTGGCTAAAGCACAGGACCTAGAGTGATGAAGACTTGAGTTCAAATATGGCCTCAGACACTTACTGACTGTTGGACCCTGGGCAAGTCACTTACCTCTATGTGCCTCAGTTTTCTCCTCTGTAAGATGGGGTTAACAACAACCCATGTCACACAGTGTTGTGGGGATCAAATGAGATCTTATTGTAGAACACCTGGCATAATGCCTGGCACAAAGGAATCATTCAGTAACTATTTTCTTACTGATATTTTTTCAGACCTTGAGAAGTCCATATTCCTTTGATTCAATAATATTTAAGCTCCTACTATATGCAGGGGATTGGAGAATAATAAGACAAAAATTTAACAGTCTCATCAGCTAAGGATCTTATTGGGAAAAATTTTCAGAAGCCCAAATGAGATAACTCCCCTATGACAGCATGGCACAGCAGAAAGGACCCTGGATGTGGGTTTGAATCTTGACTGTCATTTTTCCAGCCTTATGACCTCAGGCAAGTCACTTCAATTTCCTTGACTCAGTTTCCTTATCTATAGAAAGAGGAAATTAGACTGGATGACCTCTATCTCAACCTAATTTTTTCCTTAGGATATCACTGCCTAATTTCCCTACTCACCAGTGAAAGCTCACAATCCATAGATGAAGTCTTCTCAAGAATAATTTCTTAACAATAATGCATAGGAACATTTCCAGAGTATGTCAGATATGCCTAAGCATAGTAGATCTATTTTTATTTTTTATTGATGTCTTGTCTTTTTTTTAAAGTCATTTTAATTTAAGGAAAAAAATGTCTTTTGTAATTCAATAAATATTTGCCTGCTATGAGCAGTTCCTTCATAACGGAATGCTGTCTTCTTTAATACATGTGATGGAACCACTTTGAAAATCATGTTCCATAAGCATTTTATTTACTTACTTTTTGCAAGGCCCTGGTTTGGGAACTGAGGCAAACACAAAGATAAATAAGACATGATCCTTTCTCTCAAGGATCTTAACAGACTAGCAAAGGCACTAAGAAGTATGGTCAAATAATTATAATACAAAGTGAATAAGTATTAGAATTGCAATATCATATGGGTAAGTCTGTAGGAGGTATGTTCAAAGAATTCCAAGAGATCAGAGGAAGGAGAAATAACTTCTAAGTGGAAAGATTGGGAAAAACTTCGTGGAGATTATAGCATTTGATTTGAGCCTTGAAATATGGGTAAGATTTCAACAGACAGAGGCTAAGAGGGAGGTCATTATAAGTGGGGGAGATAGCTTAAGAAAATCACAGAGGCAGAAACGTTTGGGGTACACTTGAGTAAAAGTGTGCAATCAGGCTTGGCTGCAACATAAATTATGTGAGGGAAAATAGATGAAGATGAGGCTGCAAAGTTAGATTATAATTAGGTCATGGAAGGACGAAAATGACAAATTAATGAATCTGGGGTTAATTTAATGGGAAATTGAAAGACACTTGAAAGCTTTTGAGCAGGGAAGTCATTGACATAAATGTAGAACCTTTAAAGACCTTTAAAGTCATTGCATTCAGTCCCTCATTTTGCAAATGAAGAAACTGAGTTCCAGAGTGCTTAAGGGTCTTGCCCAAAATCCCACTGGTAGTAAGTGACTGGGTCAAGATTTGAACTCAGGTCTTTATCCAAATCTACCATACTTTGCGCTGCACCATGCTGCCTTCATAGTGATGTGATTCAAGTTGTACACTAGGAATTTTAATGTAAGCTCCGTGTGTAAAAAGAATTGGAAGAGTTAGGAATTGGAGATATCTTCAGAAACTATCTATAGTTCAGTAAGGAGGCAATCAATGTCTCTATCAGTATGGTGGCAATGGAAGTGCAAAGGAGGATTTGAAAGCAAGCATTATTGTGGAAAAAAAGAGATTTTTAAAAACTAGGCAGTTTTCTGGAAGAGGGAAAAAATAAGAGAATGTCAAAGATAATTTTGAAGCTATAAGATTAAGTGATGGAGGGAATAATGATGTCCTGGTCAGTCATCAGAACGATACGAAAAGAAGGTGGCCGTAGAGACATATTGAGCAGAATGTACAAGCAGCATATTTATGTGGTCAAATCATATTGAATCAATGCTTTAAAATGCAAGACTAATTTGAGATTAGGGTCAGAAATAGCAATTTGGGAGCCACTTTTGTAAGGTAATAGCTGAATCTGTATAGTCAATGAGATTGCCAAGGTAGAGGGTTTAGAGAGAAAGGAGGGGAGGGGATGGGGGAGAAGTGAGTAGTGGGAGGAAAGAAGAAGAGGCTTAGAAGAAAACATGAAAATTCCCTGTATTAAGGAAGTAGATAAAGAGATGCTAATAAAGGATGAAGAGAGGTTGGGTGAGAATGCAGAGGAAGATCATCATCATCATCCAGTTTCTCTCTTCTTCCATAACGGCACCCAGAGAGGAAAAGTCCTGAGCAGGGGGAGTTGCTAGTTTGATGCTATATTTTTATCTATGGGTTATTGAACAGGATGATAGAATAAATACTTTTTGTAGTTAAATACACATGTAGGGATATAAGCCCAATACACTGGCTCTGTTGGCTCATTGAAAGCATCATTAGTACAATTCCAGTAGCAGATGAGACACATGGGTGATGTGTATCCCATTCTGTTGCCATATGATTTTATTAAGAATAGAGTTAGAACTAAAAGGGATCTTAGAGGCTATTGAGTCTAACCTCCTCATTTTACAGATTAGGAAACCAAGGCACAGAGTGACTTGCCCAGGGTCATATAACTAGCAAGGGTCTAACTGGGCATTCAAACCCAGCTCTGCCTCACCCAAATCCAGTGCCCTATTCACTATATTGCACTGCCTCTCTGCGACAAATAGCTCTTATCTTTTAACTCCTTAAGCAGTTCAGCTTTCTTTCCATTATAGCATGTGGTATCCCCAGAAATAGTTAGAATGCTAAGGACTAAAGAAGCAGAAGAACCTAAGATTGAAAATTAGAAGAACTGGAAAAAATGGCAATTGCTTCACCTTTTGCTGAAAAGTTTAAAAGGCTAAAGACAGAAACGAAACAAGTGTCTTAAAAATTATGCTCTTGATAGTAAACGGCCCAAAAGAAGAGCCTACTTTCCCTTTCAACTGATTCTTCTTTCTGTTGGTGGTAAAACTTTTCCTGATATATTCCTCTTCTTGACATCTTTGATTTCCTTTCTGAGCTACCTTGTATTTAACAATTTTGTATTTATATCTAGTTATATGTTTATGCTAGGTTTACTTATGCACTTTTCACCTCCTCATTGGAATGCAAGCTCATCGGAAGTAGGGATTGTTTCATTCTTTGTACTTACATCCCCAACACGTAGCACATAGTAAGTATTCACTAAAAACTTGTTAAATGATTCATTTTGGGGCCCACTTCTGCTCCCCCACAAACTTAGGATCTTCCTATGGGTTCCTGGTCACTCATCAATGTCACTCTCTACCTTCCTCATAATCCCAAAATAATGATCCTCAGTCCCATTTCCTAAGAAACTTCATATCTAATGTCCCCTAGCAAAGACTTCCCATCTCACATTTGAGGCGTCTTA
Source organism: Pseudochirops cupreus (assembly GCA_028627135.1). NCBI lineage: Eukaryota > Metazoa > Chordata > Mammalia > Diprotodontia > Pseudocheiridae > Pseudochirops > Pseudochirops cupreus. Next base: position 3,905 of record JAQQSU010013377.1, on the reverse strand, counting down.
ATTCTCATGTCTAGGCTAAGTCTTGTCCAAAGCTCTGAAACCAATGACTCATAGAAGAGTCATGGACCTACAACTCAAGCTTTTAATCAGTGCCCAAAATTCTACTGTCTGTTATAGCTAGAGATCAAATAGTATTATGAGGGACTAGACCAGGATGGACTGAAATCAAGTGACTAAATCCAGGAGAAACAGGAGATCCAGAATGGTCCTCACAATAGACTATAGGAACTTGAGCAATGTGGGTAGAGTTTCAAGAAAGCTAGGCAGTAAGCAATAAGTGGAGAACCATAATACCTAGAGGTATGTAGTCCAGCAGATAGTTAGAGTATACCATCATAGTAGAAAAGCAGCAAGATAGAGTGGAAGGATTGCTGAGCATAAAGTCAGTTCAAAGTTCACCTCTGCTATATACTACCTCTGTGACCTCAGACATTTCACTTAACTTTTCTTGGTCTTATTTTTTTCCAGTGAAAAATAAAGATATTGGATTATATAACTTTCATGGTCCCTTACCTCTCTAAATGTATGATATTTGGTGTTAGAGTTCTGGTCAGACAAGTAACAGATGTAATGAACATATTCAAAGAAGCTGGGATTCAGGGAGGCACTATTTCAGAACCCCAAAGGATTAGCCCCAACGGCCACAGTTGCAGAGGAAAAGGAGTAATTTTCTGAGAACCAAAGCAGAAAATCAGGTGCAGAGGAATAAGACAGAGTCTCAGTGTTGGATATGGAAGAGATTTGCTTTCAAGGAATAAAATAAGAGCCTCATTATTATATATGGAGCCCACATATAATACGGGCTCATTCAGTTAGTCAATAAGCACTTAATATGTGCTACTATTCTAGACACTGTACTAAGTGCTAGGGATGTATGGAAGGGCAAAAACAGCTCCTGTCCTCCAGGAACTCACATTCTAAAGGGAAAGACAAAATATAAATAAGTAAGCACAGATAGCAGACCCCTAGTCCAGTAAACACTTTCCTGTCTTGATCAAGAATTAACATACAGTTTGAGAACTATGAAAATTTTTACCAGTCTTTTGTATATTTCTAAGTATCAATTAAACTCATCTGTTAATCCCAGTTCAAATGTTCTCTCCACAAGGAAGCCCTTCCCACTCCTCCAGTTGATCATAACTCTTTCTCTCTGACCTCATATTATACTATATTTTCTATCTCTACTGTACTTAGTGTGGTAGGTTGTATGTTATAATTATGTATTTTTTTTAGAGGGTAGAAGGCAAGGTAATGTAGGATTAAGTGACTTGCCCAAGGTTACATAAGCTATTAAGTGTGTTAAGTGTCTGAGGCCGGATTTGAACTCAGATCTTCCTCACTCCAGGGCTGGTGCTATATTCACTTCGTCACCTAGCTGCCCCTATGTATTTATATTTTATACCCAATTATGGGCTTCACCAAAATAGAGACTTTCTATTATGTAAGTTGGGCATCTCCCCTAGAGTCTAGCAGAGTACTGAGGCAGAACAGGCACTCACTAAATATTTGTTGTTTCATGGAAATTTGACATCAGTAGATTTAATGCCCAAGTAATTGATTGAACTTTTCATAGTTTACCACAATCCAGTTTTCCACATTAGTTACAAATTACTTTGTTTTGTGGTGGGTCATTGCTTCTGCAGACAGATTCAGCAAGTTTCTTAAAGGAAAATTTGGGTGCTCTTCTCTCGCATTTCTATTCCTTATTTTTCTTGGATCTGCAGTGGCAGAAGTGTTGTTAATAACCCTATGTCCTAGACACTCTGTAAGCAAAGGGCAAACAGAAAACTTAGTGAAGGAGATTTATTGTATCTAGTCCCAAAGCTATCTGTTTAAATCCCTTCTTATGAATTGATACACCAACTTATTATTTCAGTTTTTATTTGTTATACCACATAACCTTGTATTCAATAACATCTTGTCTTCCCAATCAGCTTGATGCTTGATGTGTAATATATAATTTGCACATATACAGGTAGTTCAGTCATCATAGACACAATGTGGTCACAGAACACATGATTATTTTGTAAACAAAAAAGTTAAATGTGCTTTGATGCACTTCATTAGATGTTTATAGTCATACTAACAAGAAGAAAATAATTTAAAACCTATTAAATCAACTTTTTTTCCAAGGTTAGAAAAGAGCTATATTGGTTTGAATATTGAATGATAATTACAACAGATTAGCATATTCTGGGGTTAGAGTAAAATATAGGACAAAAAAAATCTGAAAACATAGGCAGAGGGGGTGGGCACAAAAGAAGAGGCTGGCTTGAAAATTCTATTTCTCAATAAAACATTTTGGTTTATGGATCAAACAATAAGAATTTATTAAATACCTACTGTGGGCCAGGTACTGTGCTAAGCACCAGGGATACAAAGGAAAATATAAAATAGTCCCTGTCATCAAGGATCTTAAATTCTATTGGAGGGAGATATGTACAGATATAAGCATATGCAAAATTGATTCAAAATAAATACATGGTAATTTGGGCCCTGGAAAAGCACTAGCACCTAGAAGGGATGAGGAGGTCCAGGAAAGCTTCATGTAGGTGGGAATGCTGAGGAGTTGTTTTAAATAGGTCCTACTATTAATTCTGAAATTCATGTTATAGATTATTTACTTAGCAAAAGCATATAAGTAGACTAAACCATTTAAGTTGAGAGTCAGCATGGTGTAATACATAGAATAACAGACTTGTCACACCCAGGAAGATCTGGGTTTCAACTGCTTCAGACACTAGTTGTGTGACTCTGGGCAAATCACTTAACCTCTCTGGGCCTCATTTTTGCCATCTGTAAAATGAGGGGTTTGGACAAGATGACCACTAAGGTCCCTTCTAGTTCTCTATCTGTGTCACTATAAATTAATTTTGAATTACAAGTAAATGGCTGTTGACTGTCACATCTGTAAACGACATCTAAACATCTTCCTTCCCCCATAACACACCTGTCCCTCTGAGTACAATTTTATCTTATGAATATCCAATAGTCAAATCTTGCTCTGTTCACATCTACAGAAGCCTGGAGAATAAGACCACAAAATCACAGAATTTTAGAACCAAAAGAGTCTTCAGGACCCTCTAGTCCTACCCATGAAAATGCAGATGTCCACTGGTGAGCTGTGACTTATTTGATGCAGGGAGAAGCTATTGAATGTCTTATTTTTTTAAATATAGATTTCATGTTTATTTAGAGTTTATATCATTCATTTCCACAAGATTTTGAGTTACAGGGGGTGGAGCCAAGATGGCGGCGTAGCAGCAACATATCGCAGCTCTCACATAGCCACCCCAAAATACCCATAAAATACGACTCTAAACTAATCCTAGAACTCCAAAATTGACACACAGAGACTTCCTACTAAAGTCAGCTCGGCTGCAAGGAATCATATCAGCACCGTGAACCAAAACCAGCCTGGCCTGAAGCTGCAGCTGTACCCCGGGAACGGCTGGATGGGAGGAGCAGAGGAGCCTCTCTGGTGAGCAGATTAGCGGCACCTGCGAGCAGTGTTCAGAACTAGGTCAGTGGGAATTGCGCAAGGGGATGAAAAGCTGTCCAGCCGAAAGGCCTCCAGAGCAGAAAAGTGAAAGGCAGAGGTTTTGCACCCGCCTCCACGTTGTAGCTTCCCACCCGCGGCCTGCAGACAGCAGGGGGACTAAGCAATTGTTCTGCGGCCAGTGCTCTCACGTTGAGCAGCCTGGATCCAGATCGCCGTCTTGGGCCTCGGTCTTGGAGTCTTCATTATCCAGTCAGCCAGAAGTAAGTAGGAAGGGTCCCCGCATCTTCCTGAGAGCTACGGCAGCCGGGAGGACCTCAGCAATTTGGGACAGAGCTTTCCCTTCTGGAAGCAGAGCCCCACGGAGATTTAAAAAAAAAATCACAGACTGAACAACCATGCGTAA
>JAQQSU010013376.1:0-11676 GCA_028627135.1 Pseudochirops cupreus | reverse complement strand
AAGACATAGGAGAGAATAGACTGGGGGAGGGGGGATACACTGGGATGGCTATTTTGGGGTGGTGGGTAGGGGAAAGATGGGGAGAAAATATGTAACTCAAAATCTTGTGGAAATGAATGATGCAAACCAAAATAAAATTGAAAAAACAAAAAAAGGAAGAACAAGACACCTTCACCTCCCATATCATTTGAATAGTTCACTTTTGTCAAATATTTTTAAGAATATTTCTCAAAAGTGGTTCACAGAACATGGAAGAATTGATGCTTTTAGATTCACCTAGAGACCTGTGTAGTCTGTAACCTCATATGCCAGCCTCTGGTAGAAATACAGAAAGAGGGAGATGTCCTGGGATTTAATGTTTGCAATGCACTTTATATACATTCTTTCATTTGACCTTCATGACAAACCTGTGACATGATTGCTATAGTCATTATAGTTCTACAGAAGAGAAATCAAACAGTAAGAAAAGTTCAATGGCTTACTGAGGACCAGACAACTTGTAACTAAATGAGGCAGGATGTAAACTTTCATCTTCCTCACTAGAAGTTAAGTATTCTATCCTTTTATCCATTATATTTCACTCCTATTCTTTTATTTGTGAGCACTCCCTGGTGTGTGTGTGTGTGTGTGTGTGTGTGTGTGTGTGTGTGTGTGTGTGTGTGAGGGTTACTACTCCCTGAACATGCAATGTCCCATGGTTCTGTCCTGGCTCTTCTTTTCTTCCTGTACCCTTTTCTTATTGATCTCATCAACTGCCATAAGTAAAATCATCATCTATTTGCAGATGATTCTCAAATTTATACATTCAACCTTAGTTTCTCTACTGAGCAACAGGTCCCCCATCTCTAATTGACTATTGGTCACCTCTGAGTGCAAGAATTGTGTAGATATCTCACATTCAATATGTCAAGCTTCCTTTGAGCACTGTCTAGCCATTTGTGGCCCCTGTTTACATTGCATTACAATATCTACATACATATTGACTGATCTCCAGTAGAACACCAGTTTCTGGGTGGGGGAAAATCTGGTTTTATTTTTAATTTTGTTTCTTGTATATCCAGTGTCTTTTTTTCTTTTAGTTTAACTGGACCTGTGATTTCATTGGTAGAGGGAACACTCCAGTGAGGAATCTCTATTCACTGATGTGGATCATCACCTACACAGCAACTAATAGTCTTAGAAAGTAACCCAGTTCAATAAGAGGCTAAATGTGACTTGCACAGGGCCACACAAACATCATGTGTTAAAGGTAAGTATTGAACCTAGGTCTTCCTGATTTGGAGGACTCTGGTGTTCCTTATCTGACATTTGGTAGAAGCTCAATAAATTGTAAAAAGAAAAAAATGGAAAAAAAAATTACATAATGCCAAGTGATCAAAATTAGTTAGATTAAATTTTAAAACTAGCAGATTCCAAACTTGTGACTGTTGTCTGTCTGCCTGACTCCCTTTCTATTAGCAGCTTTTTATTATGCTACAGACCTACACAACTTGGCAGTAGGTAGGAGCCAAAATTAAAATAAACTAAACTTCTTTGGCTGTAAATAGGTTAGACTAGGGACAGACTGATGATGATTGGTTGACATGGGTCACGTAAAAAACAGGAGAATTTCCAGTGCCAACCCTACTTTTATTCCAAGCCACCTGAAATCTTTTGGCACATCACAAGTGACCCCCAGCAGTATGTTGTGCAGGCCTGCACTACTAGCATTTCCAGTGATAGAGACTGGGGTTCTAAAATCTCTGCTTCTGCCCATAAGGCAGTGCTAACTATCCTCATGCTTCCCCCCTCCTTTTTCCTGCTTAACTAGATATCCTTTTCATTCTGCTTATCCTCTAATAGTTTGTGATCTTTGCCTTCGGCATGACCACTCCTAGTTGTAGCTCTTTCCATAGGGATCTAGTCCCTTAGGAGGTCAGCTTGGACACTGCAGCCCAGCAAGGCAGTCTTGTGTCTGCACAAGAGCTGTAAATATCCCTCTATCCATGCAAAGCCCCATGAGGTATATGTCAAAGAGTCCCTCTGCTGCTTTATAAGAATATGCTCTCTTCTGGGAAAGGCAAGAAGTCCAGCTGACCATAGCCATTTTTTATACTATGATAAGTCTGCCTGGGGCTTGAGGTCAGAAAATACAAGACCTTCCTGACAATCTGTGCATGATGTGATATTAAAAAATAAAATAAAACATTAACTACTAGAAAGCAATTGAGGGGAGATGAAAAATTACAATAAAAGGGGGGAGAGGAGGAAGGAGATAAGACATGAAAGGAATTGTTAGCAATGACTGGATGTATTTGTCCTAAGGAAAAGAATAAACCAAAAGCCAGAAGATGGTGTGGTAAATAGAATGTTACACTTGTGATCAGTAGGACCTAAGTTCAAATCCTGCCTTAGATTGACGCTTACTGTGTGAGTGTGAACCAGTCTCTGGATATCTCCAATCCTCAAATACTAAGTGTTGAAAATGCTGAGTCGTTGAAAGGATTTTTTTTAAGGAAACTGAGAGGAACCCTTGAATAAACAAAGGTGAGTATTAATTGTAATGAATTCTGAACTATGGGTATGTACATTTTAATGTGAGGATTGCCTGCTATATGAGGGAGTTAAAGGCCATTTCTTTACAAAGAGTTTATGAATTCAGTTGTAGATAATAATTATATAAGAATGATTTAATGTATATATTTAATGATTTAAACATTTTTGGGAAGATTTCAGACCAATTGCTGTCACAATGTTCTGTGCAAGGTAACCCTATTTCTAGGAGGGATTCTATTTCCTAGCACAGGGATTTTTTAAACCCAAGTTCTACACAATCTTTCTAGCTTAGAGCAACATCCCTGACCTCCAGTCACAACTTTCCCCATTGAAAGGTGAAGAGCTGTGTTTTTGACCCAGCTAAATAAAGTAAAACTCTTTTATATTACCTGGGTATTTAGTTATAGAAACAACCAGGGAGTTATCATAGCTCAAACAATAGTCATCTAATGCACGTTTCTTAAAAAGTTGCTTAATGCAAACTCTTTGGCAGTATTTTTTAATCACTGCTATGTTTTCTTAGTGCAGGAACCTCACAATGAAGAACTTTCTCCAGCAAATGAGATTGTTAATTCTCTGCAATTTGTGGATTTAGAGACATACATGTTGCCTGACAGAACTGAGAAATTAAGTTACTTATAGATTCATGTACAAATATGTACATGAGGTAGGTTGTACTGTCTCTACTGTCTGCTCTCTATTCAATGTTCCATGCAACCTTTCTTAGAGAGATAAAAATAAAATTTAAAAAAGTTTTTAAAAATGCCCTGTTGTTAAAAAGTATATACTTTAAATGAAAAATCATCTAAGGAGAAAAAAAAAGATTATTTTTTATAAATATTCAAGATGCAGTCATTTTCAGTCTCTTCTCTTGGTGTTTTTAATTGTCCTCAATATAGTCTTTTTTCATTTTTCTTTGATACTCTGTAAAGCTATGTAAGAGCAGCTTTCCAGAGTACTGCTGCTGTGAACAGCTTTCAAGGTTCTGATTACATAGTATAATGCACTCTCTATTCATTCAATTCAATAACAAATCTGAGTAAAACATTCACAGAAACTCAAGGTACAGCATTCGAAATGTTACAAGTCATCACAGAAAATCAAAATACATCATTCACCATGTCACAACTCAAGAATTTATCACTAAAATGGCCACATAATTTTCACCAAAATGGTCACATAGTTTTGAACAAAGTACAATCGTTTAGTAACTCAATCATTCAATAAACCTTTAGGAGGCTTTCCTCCTTATGGGACACAAAGCACAAAAGTCAAAGTACTCCATCCCTGGGCAGTACATTAATTTAGTCACTCATAAAGTTTTTAAGTCCTCTGTTCTAATTACAAAGTACAAAAGTCAAAGTACTCCACCCCTGGGTAGTCTCAATTGGAGATCAGTTTCCATTCATAAACAAAGTATATTCATTTGGTCAGTCACAGAACACAGAGGCCATCTACCCCTAGGTCACAACTAGGTTACAATATCATCACAGCATTCAATACCCAAGGAGAGGTATTTTCTTCATCTTGACCCAAGGCAAGTCCTCAGCAGTTTCTGTTCCTGGGAAGACAAGGCTTAACAAAGACACAATATAGATACATATTGCCAGCATCCTCAACAATTTATTCTCTGTCTGTGAAATCAACTTAGACCCAACAACAAGGTCCAAGGAATCAGCACAAACCATCAGTACAGTCCCTGGACCACTGAAAACATCAACAAGATCCTCTTCCAGGATTAATGTAAACATACAAGATGATAACCCTCTTTCAGGGCTTCTGAACAAACAGCAAGGTCTCAGGACTTCTGCAACACCAACAACATCCTCCATCAGTAGACAAATCTGAGAAAGTAACATCAAAACAAACAGACAAAATATCAGCACCACAGTCATGCTTCCTCAGTCTTTGACAGCTTAATGGAGCCATAAGTTCCATTCTCAAAATCAAAATCACTTTAGTCAGCCTCCATGTGGCTTGCTCCAAGAAATTCTATCTCAATTCTCTATTCTCATTCCTCTTCTCAGTTCTTCTCAATTCTCAGTTCAGTCTTCAGTCCAACAGCAGCTGCCCTGCCTCCATAATGCTTATCCCAAGAAGTTCTGACTGTCCAGCTTGGGTTCTTCCTTATACGTGGTATTAGCTTCTCCCAGTTCAGCCCCTTCCTATCACATCAGCAACAGGGGTTCCCTGTTCAGCCTCTTCCTCTTATGTCAGCAACAGGGGATCATACCTTCTGTTTCTTTAACAGAGGCTTGATTTGAAACTAGGTGCTAAGTACCTCTCAGCTTTCCAATACAAAGGAATCTTCAAATTTCATTACTATTACATACCCTTAGATAATTCATGTCTCTCCTTATTAAAGCATATAAACTTTCTTGAAAACCTTTAGATCTAGTTCACAACCAGTCCCAACTGTCAATTTATTATCTTATCAATACTGCTATTTGATGTAGCAATGAAACTTATAGCAGATAATTTTGTTAAAGTAACAAGGAATAGTAAATGTTTTGAAGAAACTAACAATGCCTTTGCACTTGGTACAATACAAAATGTTTTTAATTTTTTATTCAAAGCCATTCATAAACTATCCCTAACCCCAACCTGTCCAATCTTCTTATACCTTACTCTTCACTATCTAGTTCATGCTTTTAATTTTTGTGACACTGGCCTCCTGGTTGTTCCACGAAAAAGATACTCCATTCCTCTGGACATCCCATGAGTCTGGAATACCCTCCCTTCTCTGCAACACATACTGACTTTCCTAGATCCATTTTGGTTTCAACTAATATCTCAACTTTTCCTGCAAGCTTTCCTCAACCCCTCTTAATTCTAGTGCTTTCCCTCTGTTTATTATTCCCTACTTATATATCATATATAGCTTGTTTTGAATTTATTTGTTTTCATGTTGTATTCCCCGTTAGAATATGACCTTCTTGAAGGCAGGGACTAGCTTTTGCCTCTTTCTATATCCCCAGCCTGTAGCACAGTGCCTGGAACATAACAGATACTTAATAAATGTTTTTCAATTGAGTGTCTCCTCTAATAGATTATAAGGTCTGTGATTGTAGGAACTGTCTTTGGACACTTTTTGTATCCCTAGCACTTAGCAAGGTGTCTAACACATAGTAGGAGCTTGTTGTTCAGTCAGTTCAATCATATCTGACTGTCCATAACCACATTTGGAGTGGTTTGTCATTTCCTTCTCCAGTTCATTTTACAGATTAGGAAACTCAGGCAAACAGGGTTAAATCACTTGCCCAGGATTATGTAGTCAGAAAGTATTTGAGGCCAGATCTGAATTCAGCAAGAGGGGTATTCCTGACTCCAGACTCAGTACTCTCTCCACTGTGCCACATAGCTCCCCAGTAGGAGCTTAAAAAAATGTTTATTGATTGCTTTGTTCCAGAATCATTATGGGTCCACTTTGGTCCATGGTTTTCAGTTGATTAATGATTTATCTCTATAATAACATAATTTATATAGTCTGATTTTGCTACCATTTGTATCCCCTCATTGATTGATATTGGTAAAATTCAGAGACATAAGGATTCTGGGATGTTTTGGGTCAATATATGAAAATGTATTTTAGGGGAGGCTGCCTTCTTATTCAATAACTGATTTCTGGGCCAGAGTAGGACTGAGTTCACATCTGGAATCAAAGGTAAATGACTTGCAGTTAGGAGAAAATGGGGAGAAAGAAAGGGGAGGGGTTCTAACCAGAGGCTGCCTAATAAGCACAATTTTGGTATGAGGCTGAAGTAAACAAAAAAAAAAAAGAATTTGGGTTAGTTCTGAATCATCCCTTGGATAATTTTTAAAAAAAAGGTGGAAGAGAGACTTTTATTGTTTCCTGAGCAATTCTACCTCAAGTAGATATAAAAAGTACATGCCCAACCCAATGAGATCAAGGCTAGAATCATCAAATATAATGAAAGTAAGAAATAATGTCCAGAAATAAATTCATGGACACAAAAGCATTAGTATTATTAGGTAAAGGCATAAAACCAAACTGTCTGAAAATATTAAAACTGTTCATATGGAACAAGAATGGATTTCATCACTGAAGCAAACAAATCATTAAAAAAATAAATAACAGTTTTTTAGATAGAAGATATGTGAATAACTATCCAGAAATAATAAATATGCTGCAAAAGTTTTGAACAGCATCCCATTTTCCTGCAAAACACATGGAAATGATCAAACTGAATAAATGGCCAAGTATATTATTTTTATTTCAATATTTACTGATATAAATTTCAAAATTGTTATAATGGTTGCTCATTTCCACTTTTGTTTGGCAACAATCACCAAAAAGTGCAAGTTTAAAGTACAATAAATGCTTAATGGCCAGCAAAGGTTATCTTTGAAATCCTTACTTAATCCAAAGTAAATCTCCATTTAATTGAATTAAGCAAAATGTAACAGGGTAAGTGATTCCTATCTGTGTCAGGAAGATTGCTAATGACACCTCTCACCTCTCAACATACCTGCATAGGGCTCAAAAGGAAAAATGGTTTCCTGTTCTTTTTCTTTCTGATGCTCTATGTTTCCTATCAATCAATTAAATCACAGGCATTTAAGTACCTACCAACAGCTAAGCTCTTGTTTTCGAAAATAGAGGCACAAATAAAGTCAGTGAAACAAGCCTACTTCACCAGGAAGTTAAAATCTAACTGAGGATACAAGAAAAAAACATATACAAACTTTTTTTGTTTCTGTTGTTACCATGTCTTTTCGATCATGTCCAACTAACTCAACATGCCCCTATTTGGAATTTTCTTCGGCAAGGAACATTGGAGTAGTTTGTCATTTCCCTGTCCAATTCATTTTTCAGATGAGGAACTGGGACAAACAGTGTTAAGTGAGTTGCCCAACATCACATGGCTAGTAAGTAAGGTCATTTTTGAACTCAGGTTCTCAGCATTCCAGGGCTGGTGCTCTATCCACTGTGGCTCCTAGCTGCCCATATATAGACATATACAGAATAAATAAAAGAGGATGAATACAAATGAACTCTAAGTAATTTAATACTGCATAGTTTGAAAGGAAGGCCACTAGAAGTTGGAGGAATAAGGAAAGCCTTGATGTGGAAGATAATGATTGAACTATATCTTGCAAGAATAGAGGAAACTTATGTGGTGAGAATACATTCCAGACATAGGGGACTGAGCACAAAGTTATCAATATTGGCTATGGACAGTCATATGAAAAATAAGAATAATATGATTGGATCACAGAATGCAGAAAGTAAGGAATAGAGAGTGAGACTGGATAGATAAACTGAGAAAGGTTTGTGAAGGAATTTAGAGGCTACCACAAAGTTTCTATGCCCTGTTAGAAGCAATAGGAAACTACTAGAATATATTGAGTACTTCATATCTTCACTGAAGAAAAATCATTTTGTAACAGTGTAGAGAATGAACTGATTTGGAGAGAGTTTTGAGAGACAAAGAGAGAGAGAGAGAGAGAGAGAGAGAGAGAGAGAGAGAGAGAGAGAGAGAGAAGAGAGAGAAAGAAAGGGGGAGAGAGAGGGAGAGAGAGAATGAGTTTAAGACAAAGTCTTAGGAAATAACTAAAGATAAACAGTATAATCTGGTTAATGAATCAATCAAATTAATTGAGAAGGAGTGGTTAGACAGGTAAATTAAGAAATAGGGTAGAGTAGAAAATATTCAGGAGTATTTAAAACCATTCCTTTATTTTTTGTTGTAAGACTGTTAAGAGGGAACTATGCAGGTATCCAAAAGAGTGAGCTTCCTAAACTTCATAAAGTGATTCAAATTCAATTAAGTTCTAATATATGCTCTTTCTGTTATTGTTGAGGGAGAGGAAGGTAAAAGGATATACATTTATTAAGACCCTACTACAAATGTTTGTCACATTTATAATTGCTTTATGTATATTATCTTATTTATTCCTCACAACAGCCCTTTGAGGTTGGTACTAACCTCATCCTTATTTCAGTTATAAGATCTATTATTGTACCACTTAAGAAAGCAGCTTTGATGTATTCAAGTCAACATGAACAGAAACCTTTTTTTTTTTCCTGTTACCACAAGATTCGGCAAATGCGATTGCTAAGCTATTGTCAGTTGTTCTCTTTCGGATTGGTTAACAAAACAAGATAACAACAGTTACAAAAGTATACCAGATTGATCTCAGATCAGGCAAACTAAGGGGAAAAATCAGTGAGTTGTTTTTTTGTTGTTTTGTTTTGTTTTTCAAGCCCAGTTGGCAAAGACAGACAGATATGAGGGCATTAGAAATGGGGTATATCTACAAAAAGTGCACAGAACATTCTTGCCCAGTTGGAGACTGTAAAACAAGTCAAGAAGAGAACTATAGATCACAAATCCACAAAAGACAAGCGTAGGCTTAGGTAGAATGAAGGAATAGGTGCTGGCAGCTGTATTACTCACTACCCAGTTCCAGGTCTTTATCACTTACCCAGATTCAGGATGAATTCAGGAGGGGCCTTACTCCTAAGGCTGTCATTCTAGGATGTGGAGAATTTGTGGCCCCTAGACCACTGATCAAAACCATATATAGTTATAAGGTGGTTTTGCATCACACCTTTTGAATATTACACTTTGATTGACCTTAGGCAAATTACTTAAACTCTGTGCCACAGTTTCCTGTTTGGCTGTTGTTGTTGTTTTTTAATAGGGATAATAATTCCTCATAGGTTTGTAATAAGTATTTAATAAGATAATAAATGTAAAGGCTTTTGCAAATTTCAAAGTTCTATATACAGTAAATGTCAGCTATTTTTCTATTTGTTTGTGATCACTTTAATGACATCAACAAAAAATTCTGTGTATCAAAAAACTTCCATCATTGTTCAATCCAAAAGATTCTAGTTTGGTGAACAGCAATCAAAACTTTTGAATTTAAAAAAATCTCCCCTAGTCTAGCTGATTGTCACCATTCTCATTGGAATTGTCCCCTGAAAATCAGCTATTAAATATTCAATCAGTTTATTAATATTAAAAGCTGTGGTCACCAATTTAAAAGGTCTCCTTGGCTGTTAGTGAAATGGATGTGTCTAAATGTTTACTTTTCCTGTCCACTGAAGAATAATGTTATTTTGTGAATAGTAAAATCAAATTGTATAGTTGTGATGCATGAATAAAGCATGATTCCATCCCTCTCCTTCCTTTTATGTTTATATAGTAGCTTTATCCGTGTCACAACATGAGCAACAGAATTGTTTCACAACCATTTTTGCCTTAACTCCCAAACAACCCATCAGCCAAGTTCTTTTAATAGGGCAGCATGATGTACAGACAAAGAAATGCTACTTTTTAAATTGTGCTATTGTAGAGGTGAATGAAGCCCAAACAGGCAGGAAAAATGGAGGGAGGGGGGAAGAATTTCCTTATTTTGTGATTATAAAGTATAAGGGGACACACCTATACATACCTTCACCAGACAATAGGTGGGAACCTGTGGACTGTGTTCTCCTTTGTTTTTTTTAAAAGAAAGAATGAAAATAGTAGAGAAGTTCCATTACAGCAAAATTATCAACTCTAAACTTCTAAAATCCTTATAAGATAATTCATGATATATTCATTTATAAAGGATTAATTGTCTGTATAAAACTTTTAGAATCTATAGGGGTGCTAAAGTGTGGTCATGGGAGGTATTGAGAGTGTTTTGTGTGTTGCAGGATATTTGTTGTAGAGCAATATAGACTTACTGTGTAATCATTCACTATGATTTAGCTCAATAACATACCATCAAAATGATTGAAGAACTCAGGGGTCAGCTGACCATTCCCATGGGAACATTATTTTCCTTAGAATGCTAAATCATTTATAGTATACTCTAATTTGCATTATGGTAAGACTCAGAGGTCCCAAAGTGAAATTTCTATGAATTCCCCTTACTGCACCTCCCCACCCCACCCCTACCATAATTCTTTGTTCATGAGTACCATTTTTGTCCCATCTTTGCAAAGGATTGTTAGGTCTAGGAGAAGGGATGATGCTAAACTAGAAAAGATTCTTGATATATGTGGATTATACATATATCTCTTTTTTTTTTCAATAACCGTATTTTAGTATTCCAAAGGGGAAGAAGGCCTTGGAGTGTCCAACTATCTAAATTAGTGCAATGACTTCAGTTATGGAGAAAGAAATGGAATAGATAAATATGATGAATTCCTCCACAAAAATCTTTTTTTTAGCTGTTGCTGATATTTTAATTTATTTTAAAAGACTTCACCATGTCCCCTTGCATTTGGAACCATTGTTTATTATAAGCTGATTTTGCTTCCACATGGGATAACAATGCTGACTCCATATTTTCTGTTGGAATGTGGGTTTAAGGGATCAGGCACCAGTTCCATCAGATAATGGTTGAGTTAAAACTAACAGTTTGATGTTGTCAGGGGCAATTATTCTTTCCACCTGATAGAGTCATAAAGGGCTGCTCAAGAAACTGATTTCATGGTTAGGAATCAAGCTGCAAGACAACCTCTGCCTTGCTCAATCTGTAAATGAGTTCTAAGGAGGTAAATAGCACCTTAAGGCCTTACATGGAGGTAGCAGAGCATGAGAATGGAGCAGGACAGAAAAGACAAAAATTAGTGAAGAAGGAAGACAAAATAGGAGAGGTAGCAGAGCTATAACTAAGGAAATTGGAGATTTTCCCCATTGTACTAAATTCGAAGAATTCTTACAGACTTCAGTGACATAAAAACAAAAAAGCTGAGCGCCTACTTGAAGTCTGGGGGTGAGCTGGTAATTCTTTGCACAATCCTACTTTGTCTTCTGGTTCCACAGCCTCCTCAGCAATATACTCTGAGTTCTTTCTGTCCTCCTTTTGGGTCATTTCCCTATACCTCCATTCTATAACCCACCTTACGTCCCATTTCACTTTGTGTCACTTATTCCAGGCTGATTTGTGGTCCTCAGCCCTAGGGAAAAATACTTAGTTATTGCTCTGAAAGGAAAGAGATGAAAGAAATAAAGGAGACAGAAGTACGGGGAGGATGATCATTTCTTTTCTTTTTTTTTTTATTTTAATTTTTTTGAGTTACATATTTTCTCCCCATCTTTCCCCCGCCCACCACCCCAAAACAGACATCCCAGTGTTTCCCCCCTCCCCCAGTCTATTCTCTCCTATGTCACTTTT
>JAQQSU010013375.1:0-11676 GCA_028627135.1 Pseudochirops cupreus | reverse complement strand
TAGTCATTATTCAGTCATACCCAATTCTTCATGACCACTTGAGATCTTCTTGGCAAAGATAGTGGGGTGATTTGCTATTTCCTTCTCCAGACAGAGGGATAGGGAGAGAGACAGAGATAGAGTTATTATGGCCAAATTACCCATTTTTTCAAGAGAAACACATGCACACACATACACACACACACACACACACACACACACACACACACACACACACACAAAGCTCTTGGAAAAATACTTTTCTTTCTTAAAGTCACGAAAAATCTGTTTTAACATTGGTACAAATCTCTCTCCCTCTCTCCCTCTTCCTCCCCCCGCCCCCTTTCTCATATACATTTCTTGAGGGGATACTGCCACCTTGTGCAAACCTAAGTATTGCAATTATTTTATTATCCCATTCTGATAGAACATTTACTAATACTTAATATATCCTCAATATAATTCTCACAATCATGATTTGTAGGTTGATCTACTATTAAATTACTGATAGAAGTCTTTGATAGGTTTACATTAGTGAGAGAATTTCTTTTTTAACCCAGAATTGTAAGGGGAGTATAATTAATCCAGACACCTTTCTTTAATGGATGGAATAAATTACACTTGGTATTAGGAAAAAAGCTTTCAGACAATGAGAAAGATCCCCAAAGTGGGCTAGGCTGCCCTCCTTGTGATAGTGTATTCTCCCTCCCTGAATGTCTTCAAGCATAAAGTAGGTGACCACTTATAATGGCTTCTAATATCACATCTTACTTTAAAATTCTATTCTGTAATTATGGGATTACATGATCTGAGTCCATGGTAGGTTGCTTGTTACCCTTCATTCTCAAAGAGAACCAAAATGAGATCCCTGTGTTAGAATCAAGTCACAATACCTCCTGTTCTGATCAGATTGGTACAAGCTCGTAATGCTCTCCCCTAAATTAGGCACAGATAGTCCATGTGAACATTTGGGGTACATTGTCTAAATCTGTGCATCTAGCATTTCTTTTGAACTACTTCAATTCTGATTTGCTTTATAGAACACGACACCTTCTCTGATGTGGGCATGCCATGCTGAGTGGTCTTGTGCCATTATCTGCTGTGTCACACAATCAATTCCAAAGTTCTTAAGAGACAACTTGAGAGTGTCCTTGTATCACTTCTTCTGATCACCATGTGAACGCTTGCCCTGTGTGAGTTCTCCATAAAACAATCTTTTAGACAAGCGTGTGTTTGGCATTTGAACAACACGGCCAGCCCAGTTGGGCTCTCAGGAGTAGAATTTGAATGCTTGGCAGTTTAGTTTGCAAAAGGACCTCAGTGTCTGGTATCTTATCCTGTCATATGATTTTCTGAGTCTTCCCAAGACAATTTAAATGGAATTGATTAATTTTCCTGGCATTGTGCTGGTAGACAGACTGTCCAGGTTTCACAGGCATACAAAAATGAGGTCAGCACAAAGGCTCTGCAGAACTTCAATTTGGTATGGATCATCTCTCTGCTGCTTGTGCTAATTTCAGCCTAACAATTAACACCACGAAAACACAGGTGCTCCATCAGCAAGCACCACACCCTCCATATGTGGAATCATTGGTTACAACAAATGGAGAAGTTTTGAATGTTGTGGATAAGTTCACTTACCCTGGCAGTCTATTTTCTAGGGATGTAAACATTGATAATGAGGTTGATGCAACAGTGCCAAAGCTAGGTCAGTATTTGGGGGATCACTCTACTCCCATGTGTAAGCTGCTTCCAGTTCAGGAGAGTTCCATTTGCTGGATTTTTACATAAATTATGTGTGTGTGTGTGTTTCTGTGTGAATCTATTACATATAGTTCTACATAATTGGTTTGCTTTGTAATTCTATGTATTTCATTTTAGCTATGTAAAAACATTTTTCTGAGAAATCTGTAGTTTCATACAGGTTGCCAAAGCAGCCTATGATATAAGAATGGTCCCTACCTTACCCTTCCTTGTCTCTTAAGACTCAAACACTGTAAAGATTCGAATTCATCACCTACAGATATAAAAAATTCCAAGGTTTGGATTTATCAAAGAGCTGGCTTCTGATCAAGGAAATCACATTTCATTTAGAAGGTAATCTCTTTTGTAGCAGATCACTACAGATCTCTACACAGATTCTATACAGAATATAGGAGTGTCCATTCTCTTTTCAGAGCACTTGGAGGACTCCGTGATTTGTTGGGACAGGACAGAATCTTTCTTTTGAAAGTGGCAAACAGAAGCTGTGACACTCGGCCTCATGGGAAGGTGATTGACTTCCTTAAGTCTTTTAAGTTAGGAAAAAGTTCCTTTCAGTTCTGTGATTTACTTTGAAATATTCAATGAAAAATTCCCTCTGAGAAGTGGATTCCCCAGAGAAACTGCATTTAACAAACTATCTTGAGGCTCATTAAAAAGGATGTCAAGAATTAAACAAAAATAATACCCAGAGTTCTTAAAAGAGATCTGTGATTGCACATGAAACAGTGAACTGAGAGGATAAACAATTCAGGTTTATAGAGTGCTTTAAGGCTGGCAAAACATCTGACATATGCCATCTCATCTGATCCTCCCCACAATCCAATGAAGTAAGTGAATAGGCTCTCCCTACCTCTTTGTAAGTCCTCCACCTCATTGAATGCCCATATTTTCCCCTGAAACATTATACTCAGTTTTGCTGGGTAGGTGATTCTTGCTTTTAGTCCTAGCTCCTTTGATCTCTGGAATATCATATTCCAGGCCCTTTGATCCCCTAATGTAGAAGCTGCTAGATCCTGGGTTATCCTGATTGTGTTTGCCCTACCTCATCGTCGACAGGAAACCAAAGTTCAGGAAACTGAAGGAACTTGCTTAGGGACATCCAGCTGTTAATGGTCGGTGACAGGATTTGAACCCTGATCATCCTGAGGCCATGTCCAATACTCTCTCTAGTAGAGCAAGCTGCCTCCAATTAAATCACATATTTAAAATACATAAAATTTGCAAAGAACTTTCATGTTCATCTCATACAAGGCTATAATTTTGTAACAATTAATAGAATGGCAGAGTGACTTTAATATCATAATGATGTCAGGACATGCCTGGACAGGTTGGTACAGTTGGACAGGTTGGTACAGTTGATACAGAAAGGGCAATGGCTCTGGAACCAGGTCTTAGATTCAAATCATGCCTCTCATGCCTATGAATTGTGGATATTTAGGGAAATCAAATTTCTTTGGGGCTTCAGTTTCCTCGTCTGTGAAATGAGCAATTTGGCTTAAATGGCCTCTAAACTGCCTTCCCCTTCTTGATCTATGCTCCTGTGTAGACAAAACCACTGTCTCTAAGGGAGAGGGACAACAATGGACCCTGAGAATACTATTTTCTAGACATAAGATTTAAGTAGTATTTGGCTAAATACCTGCTGAAAATGTCCTGTATGTGTATGTACAGAAACTCATTTGTATGACTTAGTGCTGGACTTGGAATCAGGAAGACCTGGGTTCAAATTCTGTCTCTGAATGTGTAAAGCATAAGATTTGGAACTGAAGAACCTGAATTCATATCCCAGGTATGAGCAAGTTAGTTCACTTCTTAGGGTCTCAACATACTCAACTGTAAGATGTGCAGGTTAGATTTTGGTTAGGTTAGAGTAGATGACCTTGAAGGTCATGAGTGATTCAAAGCAAATGAAAGACTAAACACACACACACACACACACACACACACACACACACACACACACACACACACACACACTGATATATATGTAGATAAACAATTTTGCTCTTTCTCAATGGTAAGTCAATATAACATCCCAGTTGTAGAATTTCTTTTTCTCCTTACCTGAAATATCTGCCTTCAAGGTCAAATGGATACATGAAAAAAACAAACAAACAAACATATAATAAGTGGTTCTCAACCTTCCTAATGCTGTGACCCTTTAATACAGTTCCTCAGGTTGTGGTGACCCTCAACCATAAAATTATTTTCGTTGCTACTTTATAACTGTAATTTTGCTACTGTTATGAATCGTAATGTAAATATCTGATATGCAGGATGTATTTTCATTGTTACAAACAGAACATAACCCACAGGTTGAGAACTGCTGGTTTAGATAAAGACTTCTGAAGGCTTGAGTCAGAAACTGATTCTATTCAATCAACAATAATCAAGCATCATTATGTGTGTCTGGTCCTGAAAACAAAAAGACAAAACTATTCATGCCTTCAAAGAATTTTTACTTTACTAGGGAGTAGGGGCCAAGGAAGATGAGAAAATATAAAGAGATAATAAGTGTGAGGCATAAACAAATTTCAAAAGAAAGAGAGCAATGAAGTGGAGGGCATCAGGAAAATTTGCTAGTACGCGTTAGCACTGGAGCTGTGCCTTGATGGAAGCTGGCAATCCTAGGGGCAGATAAAAGGTACCATGGGCAGAGTGCTAGAGAAGTACACAGCAAGATCTGTGGTTAGATACCACTTCAGACACTTGTGAATAAAGTGACACCTGGCAAGCCACTTAATCTGCCTACCTTAGTTTCCTTATCTGTAAAAGGGGATAATTAGGGCTACCTCCCAGTGCTGTTACAAGAATCAAATGAGATAACATTTGTAAAGAGCTTTGTAAAGAGCAATAAAGAACTGTTAGTTATTATCATTCTTTTCAAGAGGCAGAAGAGAGGAGGGAGAGCATTCTAGATATGATAACTGGCTTGTGCTGAGACCTGGAAGCAGGAGATGGTTTTATTCACAGAGATGTTCTTTCTCTTTCTCTTGTAGATTATGACAGATAATGGAAGCTGGGAATCAAACGGTGGTGACTGAATTTCTTTTCTTGGGATTTACAAATGGTTTCCTACCACAAGTTGTCCTCTTTCTAATATTTCTGTCATTTTATCTTGTCACTCTCATTGGGAATTTGGGTGTGATTCTCCTGACATAGATAGACTCCCAGCTTCACACTCCCATGTACTTTTTTCTCAGTCACTTGTCCTTTGTAGATTTCTGCTCTTCTTCCACTGTTACCCCAAAGATGTTGGTTGACTTCTTTGTGGAGAAGAAGACTATCTCTTTCTTGGGCTGTGCAGCCCAGATGTGGTTCTTTGTACTCTTTGTAACCACTGAATCTTTCCTTTTAGCTTCAATGGCATATGATGGGTGTATGGCAATCTGCAACCCATTACTTTATACAGTTATCATGTCCCAGAGTGTCTGTGTTCAGCTTGTGGTTGGACCTTATGCCATGAGCCTTCTGGCCTCTACTACTCATATGGCCTTAACTTTCTGGTTACCCTTCTGTGGCCAGAATGCCATCAATCATTTCTTCTGTGATGTCTCACCCTTGCTGTCCCTTGCATGTGCTGACACTCATATCATTAAGTTAACCCTTTTCATCATGGCTGGGGTTGTTGGAGTATTAAGTGGCCTGACTATTCTTGTCTCCTATGTCTACATCCTCACAGCCATCCTGAGGATCAGCTCTGCTGATGGTAGGTCCAAGGCCTTCTCCATTTGCTCTTCCCATCTGACTGCTGTCAGTATCATGTATGGGACCCTCTTCTTCATCTATATGAGACCCAGTACAAGCTTCTGGCTAGATCTCAACAAAGTGGTATCTGTGTTCCACACAGCAGTGATCCCCATGTTGAGCCCCCTCATTTGTAGCTTGAGGAACAAGGAGGTAAAAAATGCATTCAGAAGGACTTTAGAAAGGAAGATGTCTCTATTGGGCAAGTAAGAAAGAGACTCACCTATAATATTCTCTAGATCAGCGGTTCTCAACCTGTGGGTCGCGACCCCTTTCAGGGTTGAATGACCCTTTCACAGGGGTCACAGGGGTCACCTAAGACCATTGGAAAACATATATTTTCGATGGTCTTCTTAGGAACCGAGACATAGCTCTTCTATCAGTCTCCAGGCAGGTCGACCCACATACAGATATGCCCACATACGAGTATTAAAGGGTCGCAGCATTAGGAAGGTTGAGAACCACTGCTCTAGATGAAGATCAGTTGACAAGGGAGTAAGGGACTTTGATAGGTGATGACTAGAATGGAGAAGTCCTAACAGGTATATCCTGTGATGTCTTAACCATGAATGCTCTTGGCCTGCCAGGATGACTTCTCAGTGTAGGAAATGGCCTCAATGCTTTTCCAACATAAATTGATACCAAGCCTGACACTCATTTTTGTGTCATAGAACATTAACCAGAAGAACTTTGTACACAATTATAGACACACCGTGTGTGTGATGACTAACTTTGACAGACTGGGCTCCTCTCAGAAATACAAGGTTAGAAGACAACTACAAAATACTCATGATGGAAAGGGAAATCCACATCCAGAGAAAGAACTACAGAGTCTGAATGCAGATTAAAGTAAACTATTTGCTCTCTCTCTTTTCTGTTTTGTTTTGTTTTGTCCCTTCTTTCTCATTGCTCACCCCATTGGTTATAATCCTTCTTTACAACTTGACTAATTTTCAATGTAAAGGTATTTGTAGAACCTATATTTGATCACTACCACCATGGGGTGGGGAAGGGAAGAGGAGAAGGAGAGGAAGAAAATTTGAAATTTAAGGGATTTTGGAAATGAAAGTTGTAAATTAAAAGTAAATAAACAAATTTAAATTTAAAAAAGAAGTCATCTGGCCCAAGCTCTCCTTTTACAGGTGAGGCACCCAAGCTCTAGAGAAGCTAAATTAGCTCTTAGCTCAGTGCCTGGTACATGGTATGTACTTAAAAAAAGGTTTATTAATGGATGGCCCCAGTCATGATGCAGTCAGAATTGGAAAACAAGTTTTCTTCTTTGTGACCCAGGGTTTCTAGAATCAAGCCACCATGGTTGATTAGGTGCAGCCAATTCAAGATCTATTCTCTTATTGTATTTCAATGATTTGTTTGCCCTTCTATCCTCCATTTCATATTTGCTTTTATTTTGAGGAAGGTGAATATTGTAGTCTTCTTTTGCTTGTATTAGTACTCCAAAAGTTTGGGTTCAATATTAATGAAATAAGACACTCACAAGTTATCTAATGGGGAAAAAAAAGACCTACTTAGTTATATCATAGAAAGGATTCGCAACAAGAACATGAAGTGAGAGCATTATGCATGGTCTCCTGCCTCTAAGTTGCCCTTGTTGGTCTGCCAGCCAGTCATCTGAGAGATGCTAGTGCCCCTAGTGACATTTTTACTTAGGGGATCAGGAAGTGATATCAATGGCTGAGCTTTTGTTCCCTCGAGCCATTTAAGTATTGAGTATTGTTTGAAGGACTAGTCTAGACACACAGTAAAGCTCTCTGGTAAATATTCCTGAGGCAGGAAAGATAGGGAGGAAATTCAATAAAATAAAGATGACCATTTAAAAAAACAACAGAAGCAGCTCCAGCCCCAACAATAACAAAGTGCCATGATAAGAGCTAAAATGACCACAAAATACTTCATATCCCAAAAGGGAACATTGTAGCAAATCCCTGAGTACCAACAACCCACCTGGAGGGAAAGGAGAAGCCTCAATTCCAGCCTCAGCATTGATCTTCTTTCTCCTCCCATTCCATCCCCTACTCCACCATTGGTTCAAGGAGGACTTTGTAATCTTCCAAAAGTCTTCTAGATGCTGTACTTCCATCTTCAGATTGGTATCCCATGGGCATGACCAGGACTGCAGTGGCTGGTGGTAGTGTCTGCATCAGAAACCAAAAAGACAGTAGATGCAGACTTCTCAAGCTTAAGGGAAATTACTTGACAACTACACAAATGGGAAAAAAGGACTCCTAGCAAGTAGGAGCTGGAAGTCACCTCTTGTACCACATATGTGTTCTAAACTTGAAATTTCTTTCCCCTTGGACTCAATAAGTGATAATGCAAGAGTAGGTCACAGTCTTTGGGGGGATGTTTTGTACTACTCTTATTGGATAACCCTAATAAATTCATTTTGTAAAAGCTACTTAAGGCCAACTGACTGGTTGGTTCTCCTCTGCTAGTCCTGGAGAGAAGCACACTGCTGGGGACACAGGATGATGAAATCAGAGAATCATCTATGACTCTTCATTGGTACTTCTAGAGCCATGAGGGGGAAATACAGCCTTATTCTGAGACTTATAACTTATTTATAAAAATGAAAGTTGGGACAAGAATCCTTAGCATTTACTTTTAAGAGAATAGCAAAACTGAGGAAAGTTCTTATTTGCTTATTAGTTACAAATGGATAGAATGACAGTTCGCTTTTCTTCCTGATGTGGCAAAGTGCTGCTGCTTATTTAAGTGAAATTATTACTGGGCAATCCTGCTTTTAAATAGCAGATAATGTTTCAGTTCTCTGTGCACTCATTCAGTTCAAACCTGGTCAAAGATTATCCATTCTGATTTCCTTTGCATAAAAAAAATATTGAATCAAGGACAATAATCATCATCTTCACTAGAATAATGAGGCAGCTAGTTGGAACAATAGATAGAGCATAGGGCTTGGAGTCAGGAAGACTCATCTCCCTGAGTTCAAACCTAGTCCTAGAAACTTACTAGTTGTTTGATCCTGGGCAAGTGTAAAGCCATGCACAAGCAGCTTTCCAGAGGACTGTTGCTAGGAACAGCTTTTCAAGGTTTTGATTACGCAGTCTAGTGAACTCTCCATTTATTCAATAACAAATCAGAGGAAAACATTCACAGAAAATCAAAATACAGCATTCACCATGTCACAACTCAACAACTTATCACTAAAATGGCCACAGTTTTCACCAAAGTGGTCACGTAGTTTTAAACAAAGTACATTCATGTAGTCAATTACAAAATACTTAATTCAATCACAAAGTACAAAAGTCAAAGTTCTCCACCCCTAGGTCACAGTAAATCATAATCTTCTCAGTCAGTACACAGTATCCAAGTAAAGTCTTCTTTCAGCTCAAGGCTAGCTCTCAGCTTCCATGGTTCCTCTTCTATGGTCCAAGCACCAACTGCCACCTGGGTTCAAAGGCAGGCAGCTCCCAGTTCCTTGTCCAGCTGCTTGTCCAGTTCTTCATCCAGTTCCCATTCTAAATTGAAGTTCACATTGTCTAGTCCAGCCCAAGTCCTTCACTGTTCCTGTTTCTGGGAAGATAAAGCTTGACAGAGCCACAATAATATTCATGCACATTGCTGGTCCCATCATCAATTAACCATATGTCTGTGAAATCAACTCAGACCCACCAACAAGGTCCAAGAGGTCAGCACAAATCATCAGTACCCTCATTATCAGGACTTCCAAAAACCTCCTTCAGGACTTCTGTAAACATACAACCAGAAAATCCTCTTTCAAGGCTTCCAGTAAGGTCCTAGGGCTTACATACAAAGTATCACAAACATCAACATGGACAGAGCAGACAAACAGAGTGCTGGGATACCACAAGTTTTCTCCTTCTTGACTCTGCCACCACAAGACACCTCTTCTCAATTTTCAGTTCAGTCTGCAGTCCAGCTGTAGCTGCCCTGCTTTCGTGATGCTTATTTCAAGAAGTTCTGACTGTCCAGCTTGTGTTCTTCCTTATATATAGTATAGCTCCTCCCTGTCCTGTTGCAGGAATTCATGAATTCTAGGGTTCACAAGTTGTGGGGTTCACACATTCTATTTCTTAACAGACTTGATACAAGATTCAAAAGAAACTTGAAATGAGACAAGGTGTTAATTCAATAGCTGAAACAAGGTGTGAACTACATCTGTGCTTGCCATTAGAGCAAGTCACTTAAACCTGCAAAAAAAGCTATAGAAAGATTAGTTGTTATTATTATTGTGCAGCTAGACAATACCGCACATAGATTGCCAGGCCTGAAATCAGGAAGATTTGAGTTCAAATTGAGCCTCAGTCATTTACTAGCTATGTAACCCTGGGCAAATCACTTCAGCTTAATTCTCTTGGTTTCCTCATCAGTAAAATGAGTTTGAAGAGGGAAATGCCAGCCTTCACCAGTATCTTTGCAAGAAAACCCTAAATGAGCACACAGAATCAGACATAACTTAAAAATGATTTAAGAACAACAGCAGATATTATTAATATATAAAGTGAAAGTACTGCAAATACTTTGGGAAAATAGGAAGCATTGTTACAGCAGGTAGCAGTTTGGTGTACCCATTTCAGACCTTGACCAATCTCCTCAAGAGAAAAACAATGTAATTGAGAACTTGAAATGAAATTTAAATATGACACATCTCTGATGTATACTAAATGGGGGTCAAAAGGAATATACATTTAACTGAACTTAGCCTGATGCTTTTATTATAAATTGACTATATGCTGGGTCATGAAAATTCATAAATAAATGTAGAAAAGCAGAAATACTAAATATCATTATAATAAAATAATAACCAATTTTTAAAAAAATGCTTCAAACTCACTTGGAAACTAAATAATAAAATCTTAACAGATATGTATGTCAAAAACAAATTATAGAAACAAGAAATAATTTCATCAAAGAAAACCACAAGATAACACACAAGTAGAAATGATATTAAATTATAGGAAGTACCATCGGCTTTGTTGCTATACTCTAAAGATTATGTGATCTTTTCATCTGACTTTCAGCTGAAACCTTCCATATGTGTTGTCTCCTCCATTAGAGTTGGAGGTCCTGGAGATCAAGGTCTGTCTTACTCATCTATTTAATCACCAGCATTTAGCCTAGTACCTGACAGACAGTAGGTACTCAACAAATACTGCAATAATTCATTTATTTATTCATTTATTCAAAATGACATATTTTGCATGTTTTATCAGACTGGTTTAGTAAAACAATTCGCATATTCCTTTTTGTCACAGGATGGCACCATTGCTCCAAATTAGTTTGCCCAATATAATTTTTTTTTAATTTTAGATGCATACATAAATTTTTGTAACATGATTATTAAAAGTGAAAAAAACTAAAATAATATTTCAAGCCTTGAGGTTACCAACTAGTTTTAAATAATAGAAGAATAAAAAAAAGATGTGCTTTATCACAGACTGCCTTGTTGCTTTTCCCCCAAGGGAAAAAAAATGATAATTTGTGGAGTATGAACCTTTTTTTTCTTTTAAGACTTATGAGTTACATGGCCCAGATAAAGAGTTTATTCACTTTCTGACCATATCCTTAATATTATAATATGTTTTCTTAGTATTCTAGAAATTTCCCAAGACTCTGAATAGCTAGATATGTGATCTTGGGTAAGTCCCTTCACCTCTCCAGTGGTTCCTTTTTAAAAAAAAATGGGACAATGGTAATACCTTCACAACCTGATAAGATCATTGTGGTGATCTGGTGAGATGCTATATGTCAAATTGCTCTGCAAAATATTCAGAACTGAAAAAATGGTGGACTTTATGACTATTAATTAAATACACATGACTGGAAACCTTTTCTAATGATAAATATAATTATTTTCCCACAGTATTTCAAAGTTTGCAAGAAGCTTACAATTCCATGAGGAAGATAGTACAACAATTATTATTCCCATTTTAGAAATGGGGAAATCAAGGATCAATGAAGTTAATTGACTTTTCTAAGTATGTGCGATTAAGAAATGTCTCAGATTGTAGTGGAACTCAGATCTACCAGTTCCAGATCTAGAACTTTATTCACTTGGATCACAACAAATTGCATTTCGTTGATGCTTTAAGGTTTTCAAAGCACTTTACATCAATTATCTATTTTTATGTCCAATGTCAGCATCGTAAGATAAATTCTACAAACATTATTTATATTATTTTTTTT
>JAQQSU010013374.1:0-11676 GCA_028627135.1 Pseudochirops cupreus | reverse complement strand
CCCCCCCCCCCCCAAGAAGGAGGGACATGTAATCAGTCTCTCACAATATGCCCACTGTGGAAAGGTTCTGCGTAATTACACATGTACAGCCTGTATTTAATTGCTTGTCCTTCCAGTGGGAGTGGGTGACGAGGGAGGAAGGGAAATTAATATAGAATTTAAAGTTCTATAATCAAATGTTAAATATATCTATACATACATATATATAGTTATTATTATTAACTACATCCATCTGGGAATCAAGATACACAGGCGCTGTGGTAGGGAGATCCATCCTGCCCTACTGGAAAGTCAGAGGGGAGAGGGGGAGGACATAGGAGAGAGCAGATTGGGGGAGGGGTTATACAGTGGGATGGCTGTTTTGAAGTGTTGGGTAGGGGAAAGATGAACACAAAATCTTGTGGAAATGAATGATGTAAACAAGAAAATAAATAAATTAATAATAATTTTTAAAAATGCACAAAATATAAAAAAAAAATTAAGTGTGCCCCTGAGGTTCTTTCAGGGGAGCCAGCCTTTGCAAGTCATGTCACCTCGAGAGGGAATTAGGGTACATAATTAAGGTCTCTTATCTGAGTCCTGGATCAGGCCTATTTGGCTCCCCACAATTCCCCCTTTTTAAAAAGAAGTTTTTTTTTCTTTTTTTTTTTTAAGAGAAGTTTTAGGGCATAAAAAAATCAATGCCTGAAGTTTTAATATAGCATAAATTGCACAATGCAGGGTCCAAATGTATAACAGACTATTAAAATGATTAATATAGGAAATAAATGCATAGATTTTTTTCAGTGTACCAATTATTGTTGTAATTCATTCTGGGTCAGTCCCAGGGATCTCACTATGTTCAATATCTCAATAATCCGATTGAAAGTTTTTTTTATTTCCAAGGTGATACTGAAATTATGCCACACTCCCAATAAGCAGGCTCTGATCCTATCCCATGTGGTATTGGGATGAGAGGAATTATATAAGCTAGGGTAACAGAAATATATATGTATTTATAATCACATCTAAGTAACAATTGAGTTTTTTAATAAGATCCTTATCTATATCATGTTGTGTCTTAAAGGCTTACAGAAACATTTTATAACCTATTGTGCAATTTGGATTGCAAACACAGCAGTTGAAACCATTAACAATATTAGGACAGTGAATTTTGTAACAAAAAAATCTGATAAACCTTTTCCCCCCTTTCTAAAGACATCAGAAATTTGATGTAATGCATATATTTTTGATGTTTGATACAAAGCATAAGTGAAATTAGTTGGAAAAAGGCAAAATAAAGACAGTTGATACACATTGAGCAAAAGTAAAATCAATGCAATTAACAGTTCACACATAAACAGGTGTATCCATAATTACATTGGGAAAATAGTCTGGTCTTAAATGTTTCCCACAGGTTGATTTTATGACAAATTAATAGTATGTCTTATCTATAGAATCTTGGGTTTCCCAAGCCAAGGTAACATTCTTTGTCAGTTCATTCACAAATTAAGCAGTTTGGATCCCTTTTAGCAGAAGAATAGAAGACACAGTTGCTGACAGCAAGAAGGAGGCAATTAGTTCTTTGATTTAATAAGTCCAAAACCAGTTCTTATTAGAAAATCAAAGATTTCTTGAACTGCAGGCTCTTCTGAAGTCTGTGGTGTTCTATTAGAAGACGGCCATCCTGTGAAGAAGCGGAATACCAAATCATTTCCTCTTGGGTTGGTCTTATGAGGACAACTCTTCTCTTTTATGCATCTGTGAGGTGATTTGTGGAGCGCACCAGGACAGCATCTAGAAATATAAGCAAAACCTGACCTCTACATAATTAAGGGGCAGGTCTTTTCCATTACTTTATTTGGGAATATGCACTTTTTCAAATTGTTATTTTGGTGGTGTATACCCATTATTAATGATGCTTAAAAATTTTTTTAGGGTGTATAGGGCAATAGGTATTTGCCCTTGTGATATATAGGTCCAAATCAAAATCTCCTTTTTAAATAGGTTTCACAGAAAGATTGAAATGATTTGCCAGTGTAGGCAGGGGCCTTACAGTTTTTATTTCTTTAGGGGTACCTTAGAGACGAAAAACAATTTTTCTCCTTACTCAATTATAATTACAGGTGTAATCATATTAAATCAAAGGACAACAATTTTTCTCTGTCCATATAATATAGCCTTATTAAGCTGAATGAATGGGAGGTTTCAGTTACAAAGAAACAGAAAATGATTAAAATGTTTAAAAAAAAATTTTTTTTGAATGGAAATGACTGTTGCCTTTTCATTTCTGAGGGATGTTACAGGGAGAGGACTCTACATTATTTAAATACATGATTACATAGTAAAAGGTCAATTCTTGAATAAATGGCAACAAAAATGAGAGGTTTCTAGTAATATACTGAGAGTTTTCTTTCCTATTTCTCAGTCACTATAAATAGGTATATAAGTCATTTATGATAAATTGTTAACCTTTAACCTAACAGGAACTACAATGCTGACATATGACTCAAAAGATTAAAGTTTTAGGTTCAAGAAAACTAAGCTTTCTTGTTCAAATTGCTTAATTCACAAAATTTTAAAACTGTGCTTGATACTATTTATCTCACTCCGAATTTTAGTACATGCCAATTCTTATGAATGTAAATATCTGGTAGTAGATATTCTCAATTCTTATTTTGCTTTAAACAGCAAAGATTATTCAGCCTTGAAAGTTATCAAAACAAAAGTGTAGGAGAAAAAAGTATTCATTTGTCACATGGATAAGTAGAGAGGGAAGAGGGAGGAGATATGTGAGGAAGGCATTTTGTGTATGATATAACAATTTTGCCTGGCCTGTTCTCCAGGAAATGTGAAATTATTTAATTAACATCCTTGCATTTTAAATGCACAGATAAAGAAAAAAGTGTTGGGTAAGCTTTGTATTGTTAGCTAAAGCATTGCCTTGTTGAAATGGGCCCCAAGAGGTAAACATGAGAAATAAAAAGGATTTATTCTATTTCTTGCCACTTGTTGCAACTACAAGAATAATTCGTATAACTCTTGATTGTTAGAATATTTTATATTTGCAGTCTTAATACTTCTTACAGTATAATAACAATATTTACTATCTGTAAAAACAACAAGAAGTTGAGATGGTTCCCTTAAAAGACATGCAATGGCATACATTGCATTCTTTTGGGTGGGTGAGAAAGGAGGTGGAAATAAATCTTTAAAAGTTTTTAAAACACATTGAATAACATTTCAATTTTGGCTTTAGTATAAGGCTGATGAATATGTTCCAGAGGGAATCTGAAAAGGTGATCACAGGTTGAATAGCTTTTTACATAAGAAAGGCCACTAACAGAGGTAAGTAACTGGTTCTTTCTACCCTATAAACTTGGCACTGCTGAATATGAATAAAGGAGAGTCTGAGCTGTGTTTAGGGAATTGAGGGTTGGTTTCCCCCTTATAGGAGTGATTTTTGAAAGTCATTAAAAGTCTCCAAAATTTCAGACAAAAAATTGTCTCTTTGAATTACTATTTTTTGAGGCTTAATAATTTTATTTCTTATTTTATGTTCTAAGTAATTGTATGGAGATTGCAAGTAAATTTTATCCGGGGCTATAACCCATATTGAAATAACCTGAGCTGAGTAGTTTGAAGTATTTTTTGTAAAACACTTTTGAAGGATGTACACACAAGGTGTCATTCATATATAATGGATAAGATATGCACATGGATATTGATTTCTTATAGTTTTAATGCCTGTGCAACAAATTTCTGGCACATTGTTGGACTGTTTTTCATCCCTTGAAATGGTGAAGAAGTATAGGAGATTTGGATGAAGGGGGATTTCATATGAATCCCCTGTGGGTCCTTGTCTGGAAAGAATTTCACAGGACTCAGGCTATCTTTTGGCAGAGTTACAAAGTTTATTGTTACGCTATGTAGTGGGCAGGAAAAGGTTAAGGTAGGCTGCAGAGTGCTGGGGATAGAGGTATAGGTTATAAAGGCATAAAACTGTCAGAGGCTCATTATACTAACTAGGTGGGCAAAGGTAGGATTAGGGAGGAGTCTGGGAGTGGTTAAGTGCTTAAAGGGCCATGCATTTTTAATACCAACTGCGCAGGTGAATTGCCCATAATTCACTCGAAAAATTCAAAGGGAGGTGGAGGGAGAGGTGTGGTTTTTGCCTTGACATGTCACTAGGTAACTTTTTGGTCAAGGATGAATGACATAGGTCCAACATAGCTGCTGGAAGTATAGGCTTGATTGTTTCAGGAGGTGCCAAGTTTGGAAGCTAGACTGATTAGAGACCATCTCAGGAGGGAGTTATCTCCTTGATAAAGTTGCTCAAGGTTTCTAAAGAGCAGCTGGCCTAAGAACAAAGGCGTTATGTATTTCTCTAAGAGTACTTGAGTGATTGATTCATGGGAAACTATCTAGCAGACTTTGGGAAAAGACTTTGAGGCTGGGGGCAGGAGGAGGGGCAGAGTGAATGCCTTTATGGCTGAAGGAAAGTGTGACTTTTACAGCTTAATGGCACAGGCTTGTTACAAACTGATGTGACATACATAGTTACCCAACCACAAGTGAGATTTTTACAAACTGGGGTACAAAAACCCCACCAAAATGATACAGAAGCACCTCGTCATTGGAAGGTAAGACGTAAAATATTGACAATCATCTTTATGTAATGGGATATTTTTTAAAACAATATTTTAAATTGATTGTCAACAAAATCACAGAGGGAGGAAGGAGGCCTGGTTGAAGGGCTTCCTGTAGTCTATCTTTCCATCTGAAAAAGGATTTTGTTTAAAGGAAACAAATATAAAATTACAACTTGTATTCATTATTCCCTTAAGGCTAGCTTTTACTACTTATACCTGAAGTACAAGACTAGAGTCCTGACTGACAGACAAAAAAGATGAGAGAGCTTAGGTATGTTCTAGGACCATCCCAATTACAGATGGCTGAGTTACACAAATATATGATCCCTATAATGTTTTAATAATTGTATAAGAAAGGAATTTTTCTTAATTGGATAAATGATAAATACAATAAAACAAGATAAATCTGACAAAGTATTGATTGAAATTATGATCCAGAATATCTATGTTTTCTTTACCATTAACATTCTATAACATGATAAATGCCCAGAAAATCTCAAGATAAGAAAAAGTCCATTTACACAAGTTACTACCTCAAATTGAGGGTCTGTCCACAGGGAGAAGTATTCTCAGAGACAAAGCTGGGTCTTTTTGGAAATTATGATCCCTGGATGCCTGTTTTAAATCCTACTCCCAGTCCTATCTGGGCTCTGGAGTGGCTGACATAGAAAGAGAGCCTTATTTTTATAAAAATGAGGCAGAGCAGCTTGTTTGATATTATTAAATGATTATCAGAGGTCAGTGAACATTCTCTATTTTCTTGACTTATTACTTAACAAAATTAATTTAGATATCACGGAGTATTTTAGCCAATTTGAGAGAAGAAAAAAAAATATTTTAATTGAATCTCAAACAGTTGAAAGCTGATCACCATATTTTAAAAAATTTATTAGTTCTAAAATTCCTTTAGTCAATGGGAATATCTTAAGGTAATTTTAAGTAGTTTGCATAACTTTCTATACCTTTCCTAATCTTTGGTAAAAAATATTAAATTTTCCCAAAAGCTGACATAAAAAAGTTCATATCTTTTACTGATTACTTAATCTGATTATAGGAATCAGGTCTAAGAACAAAAAGAGTAGAAATATCTGAATATGATGTTAAATTCTCTCTATCCCAAACAGCAATTCCACAAGTAACAGTTTAGAATTAAGAGAGAATTGAAAGAATCCGGCATACACTTCCAGATGGGGCGTCTTTCCTTGTCCTCTATTCTTTAGAAGCTGTGCACTTGTCCATGTTCTCCAACATAACCAAACAGGACCAAGAACCTGAGTACTAGACAGCCTCCTAGCTGTCTCACCTAAGGGGACCTGAGACATCAGGCCCACAAAAACAAAACAAAACACAAAAAACATGCAAAAAAACCACACCTCCTAGTTACTTGTAGAACAAGAAGGCAATAGAAAAAGAGAGAGGCCTACATACCTTCCAATCCTGGCTGGAGAAGAGCTTGAGATTAGCAGTATTTCCCAGAATCAGGGAACCATAAAAATGAAGAGGTTACCCATAAAGAGGGTTATGGTTGCTCTAGAGACCCCAAAATACCAACATGCCCAGTCCTGCTGAAAGAATTCGACTCAAGTCTTCTCAGCCAAAGAAATGGAAAGTTTATTGAAAGTTCGCCATATAGGGTAGACTTTAGGAGCCAGTCTATGCTAGGTCATTCGATGGTGTTCTCACCCCACATGGAGGGAAGATGGGAATCTATATACAGAAAGGTTGTGGGAGGAATCTAGGGATGGTCTAGAGGAGGAGTTTGGGGAGGGTCTTTAGGAGGATTCAGATGAGGTCAGACTCCAGTAATGAATTGAGGGAGGGTCTTCAGGAGTCAAGATGAAGTCAGACTCCAGTAATGAGTGATTAAGAGTGGGAAGTAGCTGGAAGCTACCTGGAAACCATAGACAATGGTGGGCCAGGCCAGTTCAAGGATGGGAAAACTATTGGAACAAGGGAGAGCTGACCTGGGCAGAGCCACAACTTATGCCCGTAGCCTCAGGCAAATGCCTTCTGTGGGAAGATTCTAGGAGAGCTCAAGTTGGGGTCCCAGAGCCTGCACCTGCACCTCATCATAACCAGTTCATTGTCCTTATATAATTAAAGGTTGTCCACACCCAGAATGTCACTAGACCCAGTAACTCTCTAGGAATGCCAGAAAAGGCTATAATGTTTTTCCACTAGCTTCAGGCCAGAATTCTTGAGGGATCCACCCAGCCTTCTGTTTTGGGTCACAGTTACTCACATCTATCTCAAATCTACTTTGCTTTCAAGCTGCCCTCTCAGCAAAATAGCTTAATAGCTTAATTGTGTGGGAAACCTTCATCAAAATCCTATTGTTAAAAGAAATTTTGGTTCAGGTCTTATGCTGGCCAAGAGACAAAATCATGGGGGAAAAGGCAGTAAACAGTTATTGTGAGTTTGGGTAATCCATTGTATAAAACATGCTGTTGTATGGGTGAGAAACGTCACTTACCCAAATCAAAGGAATGTAGAAGAGAGTTTCGGGTGGACAGGAGTTTTATTCTTTTAAAAATACCCTGGGGCGGAGAGAGACTTCTCCCCGCCACATGTCCGAAGGAAAAGAGAGCCCCCTCCAGGAGCCCTTTTTTTAAAAACCCTGAGAGTCATAAAAAGTCATAAAAAAGCACATCCTTTAAGTTCTATTGGGTGAGAGAGAGGGTACGGATTCCATGCAGGTAAAGTCAAAGGGTCTCTAACTTCTCATTGGAGGAGGGGCGGAGTCCTGATTCCGAGCGAATTTAAACAAAGAAAGACCCCCTCCCCCCAGTCCCACTCACCTTTTGCTTGTGTGAAAGGCACGGGCGCACAGTCTTTACGTAGACAAGCAACTCTCATGGGATTTTTCTCCTCACCCTGTTCCCAAACCCAAGTTCTGCTCTGCCTCTCCTAGCCCACAACAAAAAGGTTTCGATTTGCATTCTAATACTGCCTTTGGAGAATCTCAACTTTAAAGGCTTCCCATTCACTGTCAATTTGAAAAATGATACCCATTGTCATTGCTTACCTTTCCTGCATGGGAAACCTTTGTCCAAATTCTATAAGTAAAAAGTAAACTTTCCAGAGTCTGGACAAAAGGGGGCCATACATCCTTTACATCTCTTTCTCCTCTACCAAGTTACTTGATAAATTTCTTTCTAAAACTGTTTTAGATTTTGGTGTTTGTTCTCATAAATAACATTGACTAGGTTGCCCAAACAGACTGAGATATTGCCCTACCCTCTCTTTCCAGGTAACTACAGTGTTATATTATTCTTTATTTCTCTAGTGAATTCAGAGCATTTCTATACCTCCGATCAATTTATCTGTCATTCTTAGGCACTCTGAGAATTATTGCAGCTAGGCAATATCTCAGGATGCCATGTCTATTGAAGCTTAACCAGATCTGAGATGTTCATTCTCATAATAATGATGCAATTGAAGAGGTTTACCCAAAGAGGGTTAGGGTCACCTGAGACCCCAAAATACCAACATGCCAGGTCCTGCCAAAAGAATTCCACTCAAGTCTTCTCAGCCAAAGCAAAGTAAAGTTTATTAAACGTTCACCTGTATTGGACACAGAACAAGTCTGTGCTAGGGCCTTCTGTGGAGCTCTTACACAGCAAGTCTGTGCTAAGCTATTCTACAGTGCTCTCACACCACAAGGAAGGGAGATGGGATTCTTATATACAGAGAAATCTAGGGGTGGTCTAGAGGAGGAGTTTGGGGAGGGTCTTCAGGAGGAGTTAACAGGTCAATGCAAGAGTGAATTGGTATTTTGATAGGCTCAAGGGCAGGAAGCAGATGGACAATGGAGGGCCAGACTAGTAACAGGTTTGGGCCCAGCCACAATGAAATACTTATGGCCTCTGAAAATGCCTCATCAAGTAGGAAGATTTAATCAGACTTGAAGGGGTTTCCCAGAGCTTGTACTTCAAAGATTCAAGGAGAACTGGGGCGGGGGGGGTCCCAGAGCCTACACCTCATCACAATCAATGAGAGCCAGAATGACTTCGATTTAAGACATAGTCTTTAAGATAGAAATTTCTCCTGTAAACCTCAAGATATCTTGTGAGATTTCAGTGATCAAAATGTGCATTTCTTTGGGCAGAGCACCAGCAAGTAAAGATATGATGCCCTATGTGGACAGAGGGAGGGAAGGGAAAGAAGAAAGAAAGAGAGAGACAGAAAGACGGAGATTCAGAGAGTGCCCAACTAGCCAGTTGCAGTTGCAGGAAATATGTGATTAAGAGTTGTCCACACTCAGATTGTCACTAGACCCCAGTAACTTCCTAGGAATGCCAGAGAAGGTTACAAGGTATTTCCAGTTCCCCAGGTCAGAATTCCTGAGAGGCCCACCCCCACCTTCTGTTTGGTGTGTGGAAAACCTTTGTCAAAATTGTATTGTTAAAAGAGATCTTGCTTCAGCTCTCACCCTGGTCAATGGGGCAAAATGGAGGTGGTGGGGAAGAGAAAAGCAAAGGTATTTTATTAGCGTAGCAAGGCAGTAAGCAGTTACTGTGATTTGGGGGAAACCCATTGTATAAAACATGCTGTTAACTTGAAAAATGATGCCCACAGAGTGATGATATTGATTAACTTTCCTGTGTGGGAAACCTTTGTCAAACTTCTATAAATAAAAAGTAAACTTTCCAGAGCCTGGACAAAACAGAGTCACACCTCTTGTTCCATCTCTGTCTTCTCTACCAAATGACTTAATAAACTTCTTTCTAAAACTTTTAGATTTGGGGGTCTATTTTCACCAATAACATTGACTAAGTTGCCCAAACATAGTGATGAGGTATTGCCCTGCCCTGTTTTTCCAGGCAAGTACAGTGTTACATTATTCTTTATTTCTCCAGTGAGTTCAGAGCATTTCTATATCTGTTATTCTTAGACACTGAGGATTAGTGCAGCTAGGTAGTATCTCAGCTTGCCATGTCCTTTGAAGCTTAGCCCGATCTGAGCTGTCCGTTCCCATATAATAATCCAGTTTCAGACTCTTAGCTCTTCTGAAGTTTGAGCCATGGGCAGGAGGATAAAGAAAATTGAGGGAGAAAGTAGAGCTAGTACTTGAAGCCAGGAAAGAGGATCAGAAGAATGGGATTGAAGGAGACGGCAGGGCCAGTAATAAAACCAAGAGATGGTACAAAAAGTGTGGCTTGGGAAAGGAACTAAAGATGAGAAGTAGATATTGGAGACTAGAAGGGGAAAGGTGTTGTTTGTTTTCTATTTTTGCCGATAAATGTATACTACTATTTAGTTTCCTGGGCTGGGAATTCCATGTGTCATAGAATATATGGCCTAAGTAGTTAATAGCCCTAGACAACTAGTATGAAACTTTATTAATGTTTTAGTAATAATATATATTCTTTCTTGTGTTTGTTTCCTTTTGTTTCTTCTTTCACAACTGTGACTAATAAGGAGATATTTTTACATGACAGCACATGTGTAATGTTTATGAAGTTGCCTGCCATTTTCAGAAGACAGAAGGGAAGAGAGGGAGAAAAATTTGGAACTCAAAATCTTGTAAAAATGAATGCTAAAAATTTTCTTGATATGTAACTGGGGAAAAAATTAAAAGTACATAATAGATTTGCAGTTTTATGTGCAATCATCTTTTTATTATACTGTGTCATGGAAATGCTTGTTTTATTCCATAAATTAAAAACAAAATAAATATTTTTTTAAAAGATGAGATTACTCCTGGATAGAAGTGATAAGGTAAAGGATTGGAGAGGTGATGATATTTTAGCTGGGTTTTGAAAGATGGGTAAGATTTCAACACTTAGGGATGATGATGCACTAAAAAAAATGATGAATTTGAGAGAGACAGGCAAATGGATAGAGATCTGGCTTGGTACCAAGAAGACCTGGGTTTGAGTAGCACCTCTGAGATATACAGTCTATGGGCTAGTCTCTGGCCAAGTTGCTTAAACCCCTCAGTGCCCTATGTAAGGCTACGTAAGGCTTAGTTAGACTCTAAGTTACAGAGAAGGTGCTGATTGCATTCACAGAGGCAGTTTTCTCATCTACCATGTTCCAGTATCACAGGAATCACAAGCTCAGTCCCTATCCCTTTATATATTAGTTGAATATATTCAAATTTACCTATCATCTTAAGGCTTACAGAACACTTAATTTACAATAACCTTGAAGGGGGCAGCCATTATTATCCCTATTAGATGAATGAGGAAACATGCTCAAGATTGCGTAGCTATTAATCGGCAGGGCTAGGGCTTAAACTTGGTCTCTTCGGGACTCTCTGAATGATACCATGTAGCCTCCCAAGAACATATAGCGAATGGTATGAACAGAAGCTCAGAAGTAGGCAATGCACAATATGTTGGGGCAAGGGCAAATAGCCCAGCAGTATTGGGATGGAGGATTAATGATGAGGACTAATAAATCAGGAAAATAAGTCTGGAGGCAAATCATGAAGGGCCTTGAATTCCAGCATAAGGAATTTGACTTGAGAGACAACATGGTGTAGGAGATAGAGAATTGAACTTCAAGCCAGGAGGGCCTCAGTTTGAATGACCTCAGATACTGACTAGTGGTGAGATTCTGAGCAAGTCACTTAACTTCTTAGGGCTTATTTTGTAAAATTTGTAAAATGAGGGATTGGGCTTAATAACCTCTAAGGTCTCTTCCAGCTCTAAATCTGTGATCCTTTTAATTCATTCCATAGGCAAATAGGGCAAGGGGTGGGGAGGTGGGGGATAGGGAATGACAACTACAGGGTTTTGAGCAAAGAAGTGACATGAACAGAACTTGTCTGTCTCAGTCTTGTCTGACTCTTTGTGACCTGTTTTGGGACTTTCTTGGCAGAGATACTGGAGTGGTTTGTGATTTCCTTCTCTAGCTCATTTTACAGATGAGGAAACTGAGGCAAACAGGGTTAAGTCACACAATAAGTGTCAGGCCAAATTTGAACTCAGGAAGATGAGTCTTCCTGACTACAGGCCCAGCATTCTATCCACTGGGTCACCTTGATGCCCCATAAACAAGACTATAGATTATAAAAAGTAGTCTTAACAACAATAGG
>JAQQSU010013373.1:0-11676 GCA_028627135.1 Pseudochirops cupreus | reverse complement strand
AAAAGGAATTTGAAGTTGGATGGCTGTGCTTGCTTTGCTTCCTTTGCATGCTCATGTTGCTAGTCAATTTCTTGACTTTTGATGTCTTTGCCACAGTAGAACTCTGCTTCCAGAGGGGAGAGCTTTGTCCCAAATTGCTGTGATTTTCCCAGCTGCGGGAGCTATTAGGAGGGTGCCATCCCTGCAGCCCCCACCAACTCTGGCTTACTGGTCACATACGTTAGGCCTACCACCTAAGACCATGATCCAGATCCAGGCAGGTTAAAACAAGAGCAATTACCCTCTGAATGTTCACTTGGTCCTCCTAATGTCTGCAGGCCAGGAGCTCTGAAGCAGCCACATGGAGTGTCCAACACTGTGACTCCTTTTTTATGACTTTCTTTCCTCACTCTCATTTCTTTTCCCATTTTCCCTCTATTTCTCTTATTTGGGTTTTAAATCCTCTTCTGAACTCTTCCAAGAATTTTTTTTCAGTCTGAGACCATTTCACATTTTTCTTTTAGGCTTTAGATACAGCAGTCTTGCTTTTGTTGGCATCTTCTGAGCTTGTGTTTTCATTTTTCTGTGACCAGAGTAACTTTTTCAGGTCAGGTTTCCTTCTTGTTGTTTGCTAATTTCCAACTATTTCTTGATTTTTAACTTTATGTTAAAGTTGGGCTCTGCTCACAGGGTGTAGGGGCCACCATCTCATGCCTCAGGGCTATTGATTTTATTTTCTTTGCAACTGTTTGCAGAGATAGTTCTGGGGGTCTGTAACTTTTCAATTCTTCCAAGGTAGTATGACCTAAGGACATGTGTGTTTACTACTCTCCTGGTCTATACTCTGGTTTGTGAGAACACAACACATTCTTTTCCACCTTGGAGCTCTGACAAGGGTACCTGTTCTCCTGTGTCTGCAAGCTCTGGAAGTCCTCATCATCCTTGAGTGACAAACCAGAGCTGCCACCTATATGCTTGTATGGGCAATGCAACAGAGTGCAGCACTCAATGTCAGCAAGGATTACCTCAGTAATCTCCAGATCAATAGTTTAACCTTCTTACTGTCAGTGGACTGGGAGCTCTGGATGCTGTGTTACCCAATTCAGTTGCTTCCAAGGCCTGCTACTGGTTTGCTGAAAGTAGGCCACTACTGTCTTGCTGTGATGACAATTAATTTGAATTTGAAGACTCCTTTTTTGTATTGGCAAGTAAGCAGGTACTTAGCACCTTGTTTCAAGTTAAGCAAAGGAAGCAGGTACTTAGCAGTTAGTAACTGATCAAGCCTCTGTTGTGGAAACAGAGGGTATAAACTTCTGCCTCCTGTTACTTATGTAACAGGAAGGGGTTGGATGAAACAGGAAGCTAATGCTGTGTGT
The DNA here is from genome assembly GCA_028627135.1 of Pseudochirops cupreus. Classification (NCBI taxonomy): domain Eukaryota; kingdom Metazoa; phylum Chordata; class Mammalia; order Diprotodontia; family Pseudocheiridae; genus Pseudochirops; species Pseudochirops cupreus. Next base: position 10,321 of record JAQQSU010013373.1, on the reverse strand, counting down.
GTATAAGAAAAGTCCCAGAAAGGCACAGTCAGAATTTATTGAGAATATAATCTGGTGGCAGGATCTGTTCTGCTGGGGAGAAGAGAGCGTTTCAGTCACATCTGGAGGCTGGGCTGCTACTGCTGGATTGAGAACTGAGTCAGAATTTTCTTCAGAAGAATTGTGGAGACTGAAATTGCTGCCACCAGGAAGGCTGAAAAGGAAAGCCCTGGCCCCCACCCCTACCTCCCTAGGCTGGAGAAAACAATTTTAATTTTGAAAAGCTGGAAGGAGTGATTTTCATTCCAGGAGCCAGCTGAGATTTCTTCTGAGTCTAGGGCCAGCTGGACTGCCAGAGGACTGAGGAAGCATGGCTGTGGTGCAGATATCCTGGCTATCTATTTTGATGTTGTTTTGCCAGATTTGTCTGCTGGTGAAGGATAGTTCTGTTGTTACAGAGGTCCTGGAAACTTGCTATTGGCTCAGGGGCCCTGAAGAAGGATTTTCTTGTTGTACATTTACAGAAATCCTGGAAGAGGATCTTGCTGATGTTTTCAGGGGTCCTGAGACCATTCTATAGTCAGAGAGTGAATTGATGAGGACACTGGCCATTGCTTGTCTCCCCAGCAACAGAGATTGCTGAGAACTTGCCTTGGGTCCAAATGAAGAAAAGACAACTCCTGGGTATTGAATGCTGTGATGATAATGTGGTTTACTAGTGACCTCGGGGTGGAGGGTTTGTGTATTTTCTAATGATTGTACTTAGTGATTAATGATACTTAGTAACTGATTGGTGAATAAGTGCTGATTGAGTTAACTTAGTTGCCTCATGAGTAGAATACTTTGACTATTGTACTTTGAGATGACTGAATGACTGAGTAAGGAGGCAAACCTCCTTAGGGATACCAGATGATGGTTCTTTGTTCAAAACTTTGTGGCCACTTTGGTGGAAACTATGCGGCCATTTTAATGATAAGTTGTTGTGAATACTATATTGTGATTTTCTGTAATAAATTATAATATTCTGAATGCTGTACCTTGATTTCCTGTGAATGTTTTCCTTTGATTTGTTATGGAATAGAGTGTTCACTATATTGTGTAATAAGAACCTTAAAAGCTATTCACAATAGCATTATTCTGGAAAGCTTCTCATGCATGGCATTGCATTATGGTGTAGTCAGTAGGATTACAAAGTATAGTGCCTTTATTTGTTCTAGGATCAATGACCATTTAGATTGAGATTGTAAGGCCAAAGATCTTGGAGGGATGGAATGTAATGGCAAGCACAGAAGTAGTTCACACCTTGTTTCAGCTATTGAATTAAGACTTTGTTTCAGCCTGTCGAGAAATAGCACATGTGATCTTCACAATTTGTGAACCCTAGAACCTGTGAACTCCTGGGGAGGAGCTAATGACTATCTAAGGAGAGCCCCAGGACTAGAAACTGGAAGAACTGAGAGGAGGACTCTTATGGTGGCAGAATCAAGAAGGAGAAAACTTGTGGTATACCAGCACTCTGTCTGCTCTGTTTGCGTTGATGTTTGTTTGTGATACTTTGTGCAGAAGCTCTGGGCCCTTACTGGAAGCTCTGGAAGATAATTTTCTTGTTGTATGTTTACCAAAGTCCTGGAAGAGGGTTTTGGAGGTCCTGGGACTTTACTTATGATTTGTACTGACCTCTTGGACCTTGTTTGTGGGTCTGTGTTGATTTCTATGTTGATGACTTGTGTTGAGTTCTCAGACCTTGTTGGTCTGATGATGAATTGATGATGGTGTCAGCAATGCATATGAATATTATTGTGGCTCTGTAAAGCTTTGCCTTCCCAGAAACAGGAACTGTGAAGGACTTGAAGTGGACTGGACACTGTGAACTTCAATATGGAATAGGAACAGCATGAAGAACTGGACAAGGAGCTGGACAAGGAACTGAGAGCTGCCTGCCTTTTAACCCAGGTGACAGTTTTAGCTGGGACCATGGAAGAGGAACCATGAAAGCTGAGGGCCATCTTCATGTCAAGCTGAAAGAAGACTTTACTTGGATACCATGTAAAGACTCAGAAGATTATTATTTACTGTGACCTAGAGGTGGAGAACTTTGACTTTTTGTACTTTGTGATTGAATTAAGGATTTTGTGATTGACTAAATGATTGTACTTTGTCGAAAACTATTGTGATGACTTTGGTGAAAACTATGTGGCCATTTTAGTGATGTTATTGTATTTTGATTCTCTGATAAGTTCTAACATTGTGAATGCTATATCTTGATTTTCTATGAATGTTTTACTCTGATTTGTTATTGAATAAATAGAATGTTCACTATATTATGTAACCAGTACCCTAAAAGCTGTTCACAGTAGCAGTTCCCTTGAAAGCTGCTTGTATATGGCTTTACACTTGCCTAGGCATTGTATGCTTTATACTGCCCTCCACTCTCACTAGGGTGAGACAGATCTTTTCCAACATTCTCTTGGTCTAAAAAAAAATTATTTCTCCCATCCTTATGTATGTTGTTTCATTTGTGAGTTCTGTGACTCAAGAATTCATTTTGAAGCATAATTTTAAAGTTGTTTTTTTTGGGGGGGGAAAGGGGGTTATTCGAGAGCTGCAATGAATCTCTGCCTTTTCTCCAGCATCTTGACAATATCCATCCTGAAAAGCCATTGTTAAGTGCTGACAATATGCCAGATATGTTCTAGGCCCTGATAATACAAATGCAAAAATGAAAGACTCTTTTTCTTTTGTGTTTATGTGTTCAGGAGTCTGGAAACCACCACAGCTGCTGGTGGTTCATTCTCCGGAAGTCTGCTCTGGCTGCTGCTGGTCAGGGCCATCCTGGGGCTGGAACCATGGCTCAGGGGGGACTGCACTAGGCTCCCATTTCAGTGTGATAGACCTTTCCTGTCTGCCTGCCAGCCTGCCTTCAGAGGGAGATTTGTTTCTTTCTCTCACTTTGTGGGTTCTGTAGCTCTAAAGTTTGTTTAGAGTCAGTTTTTAAGTGTATTGGAAGTGGTTGGAGCCAGAACCCACAACAAGTCTGTGCTTCTTTTTTAAACAAATATATTTTGTGAAACAAGAATAAGAACAAAAGAGAAAAACCATGAGAAAAGAAAAAAAAGATAAAACAGTATAAAAAACAATGATAATAATGAAACAACATAAAAAAAATTCTGTGATGCAATTACAGCGGTCCTTTAAAGGGAGAACTAATGGTCAGAATAGTCATAAAATATTTAGAAATTAAAAAAAACTCAAAATAAGCTCAGAAAACAGATGTTTAAGATTAGATAAAAAATAAATACATTGGAAATTTAACAAACACACACACACACACACACATATATAGAGATGATAGATAAAATAGCTGAAAGTTTCTTATTTTAAAAGGTGTTAACAAAACTGACAAAACTTTGCCAACTTCATTGACGAGAAGATAAATGATCAATCAAATAGCAAATGAACTCAATGAAATCACAAGAAAACTAGAATATGTAATTATCAGAACCTACTTTACAAAGTTGTATTCTAAATTTATTGAGAACAGAAAGAAAAAAAATGTTACCTTATAATACAAAATATCCAAACTAAGAAGGCAAAATAAGATTTCAAATAATGCAACCTCTGCAAAGGAAATAGAACTAGTTGTAAAGAAACTTTAAAAAAATGCAGATAACTTCTTGTTCCTGGTGGATTCACAAGAGAATTCCTTCAAACATTTGAAGAACAATTAATAGAAAATACAGAAATTAATGCCTTTACCAAATTCCTTTTATCAGATTACATAATCCTAATTCTCAAAGTAGGTAAGGATAAAGCAAATAGGAGAAATATGGGCCAGAATCATCAATGAATATGGATTCTAAAATTTTAAATGTAATACTGTCAGACTATAAAAATTTATCCAAGAAATCATTCATTTTGACCAAGTTGGATTTATACAAAGGACCAAAAATAGAAAAAAGAAGAAGAAAAGAAAGGAAAAAGAAAAATAATCATTTAAAAAATAAGAACATCCCAGGTTACATGATTCTCTCAATTGATTCAGAAAAAAGTCCTTGACAAAGACAAAGATAATTCTCATTCATGCTTTATAAAAAAAAGTATAGGCATAAAAGATTATGTATTTTAATGTCATAAAAAGTATCTAAAACAAAAAGCAAACATGTCATGGACTGGGTAAACAATAAAATGTTTTCCAGTGAATACAAGAGTAAATAAAATATTCTCTTTCCCCCCCTAATTTAGTTCTAGAAATGCTGGAATAATAGAAAAAAAATCAGTTGCACAAAGATAGGCCAAAAGGAGACAAAACTATTCCTATTTGATGATGGCATAATAATTTATAGAGAGAGGGAATCAGCAAAGAAAGTAATTGAGAAAATTGATAGCTTTATAAAGTTACGAGACAAACATAAATATAAAAATCAATAGGATTTCTACATCAAAAGCACAAATTAATTATGTTCTATGTGGCAAATTATATAAGCCTAAAGAAAAACTATTTCAAATACAATATAAAGCCAAAGAAGCAATACTAGAAAAGAAAAAGACTATTCAAAATGAATTTTAAAAACAATTTTTTAAGATTATACATGTCTAATCATATAAAACATTTTTTTAACTTTGGGGAGTCACGATTGTGGAGTAAGCCGTTAAATTGCTCTCACCCTTCCTTATTGACCTTTAACAACCCTCAAACTACTGTCCCAGGAAAAGTCCTCGAATAGTGGAGTCAGCAGAATGACAGGGTGGGTGCAGCAGTCTTTTAGTTTGTGAGGCTAGGGAGATTCATAGTAAAGGCCCCTCTTTCTGTGGCTGAAGGGAGCCACCAATATAGAATGGAAGGCATCCTGGTAAGCCAGTGGCAAGCTTCATTCACCTCAATGGACAAGCAAGAGATCCTGAGACCCAAGATGGTGGAACAGGCAAGGGCCAACAGCAGGACTCCCTCTCCCCCCACCCTTCCCCTGTCATCTGGCACACTACCCCCTCACCCTCATCCCCATCTCTGTGCCTTGGCACAGTCAGGGGAACTAGCAGAAGTCAGCAGGGAGAAGCTCCACTTGTGCCTGTAGATGGGTGCCTACCAGTGACTGAGCCTACCTATTCTCTATCATAACTGCAGGTGAGGAGGTGACCTCTGGTGGTCAGATCACTCCCACCCATACACCCCACCCAGTGAGCCTCAGTGTAACCCTGGGGAAACACAGAAAAACCTTACCTGGCCTCTGCACGCTGCAGCTATCATAAGCAGCTCCAGCACGAGGTAAGCTACAGACTCTACAGCCTCCCTCTGTCAACACCTTGAGGCCCCAGAACACAAAGCCAGTGACCAGAACCCTAGCCCCCAGCACAAGAAGCATGGTACAGTGTTCCCTGTGCCACAGAAGTACAATTTAACTTTAAAAGTGAGGAAAAAGGCAAACAGCATGAACAAATAGCCACATAGAAAAACAAGGACCATAGATTCTTACTATGGCACCAGGAAAGATAAAACACAAATTTAGAAGAGGAAAGTATTGTTACTATACCCACTTCTGGAACCAGAAAGGATAATATGAACTGGTCCCAAGCCTAAAAAGCCTTCTTCAAAGTGCTCAAGAAGGATTTTAAAAGTCAAATTAGAGAGATAGAAGAAAAATTGCACAATTTCTTTAAAAATACAGTTGGATAATGGAAAATAAAAAAATGTACACTGCAGACAACAACTACTTAAAAATAAGAGTTGGCAAAATGGGAAAGGAAGTACCAAAGCTAACTGAAGAAAACAATATGTTAAAAATTGGAATTGGACAAGTGGAAGATAATGACACTATGAGACATAAAGAATCAGTTGAATGGAAAAAATAGAAGAAAATGTAAAATACCTCATTGGAAAAACAGCTAACCTGGAAAACAGATCCAGGAGAGATAATTTAAGAGTCATTGTTCTGCTTGAAAGCCACAATAAAAAAAAAAAAAAAAACTAAGAGCCTGGACAGCATCTTTAAGAAATCTTCAAGGAAAATTGCGCTGAGGTCCTAGAACCAGAGGGCAAATTAGTCTTTGGAAGAATCTACCAATCACTTCCTCAAAGAGATCCCAAATTGAAAACACCATGGAATATTGTAAAAAAAATTCCAAAATTACCAGGTCAAATAGAAAATACAGCAAGCAGGCAAAAAGAAACAAATCAAATATCATAGAATCACAGTCAGGGTTATGTAGGATCTTGCAGCTTCTACATTTAAATGATTACAGGGTTTGAAATATGATGTCCCAGAAGGTAAAGGAGTTGGCATTATAACCAAGGATCAACTACCCAGTGAAATAGAGCATAATCTTTCAGTGGATGAGATGGACATTCAGCGAAATAGAGGACTTCCAGACTTTCCTGATGAAAAGACCAGAGCTCAATAAAAAAAGAAAATGATTTTCAAATAATGACTCAAGAAGAGCATCAAAAGGTAAACAGGAAAAAAACCCCATGTTATTCAATAAATGCAAATTGTTTACATCTCAACATGGGAAAATGAAACTTGTAAAACATTTCCATATTATTCATTTTGTACAAGAAGACTCAACTGAAAATAAAAAGTACTAAAGAAAGTGAAAAATAGCATGTTTCAGTTCTTATGAAAATGATATCATTTTTCTCTACAGGCAGAGAGTATGTTTCATTCTTAGTCCTTTGGGATTTTCAGCTGTCAGCACCTGAGGCTACTGCTCATTGTATTGCCCAGAAGACCTAAGTCATTCACAATTCTTCACTGAACAATATTCCCATCACTATGTACAATCTTTTCCTGCTTCACTTCACTTTTCATTAGTTCATACATGTCTTTCCAGGTTGAATATAGTATTTATTAATCAAACCACCAAGGCACACTCAAGATTTCCATTGATGAATGAAAGGGGAAATATTACTTCCAGATCATAAACTCTATTATAAAACAACATTCATCAAAACCTTTCACTAATATCACTACCAGTTCTGTATCCCAAAGGAAATTTTATTTTTAAAATGTTATTTATTTATTTTTAGTTTTCAACATTCATTTCCAAAAGATTTTGAGTTACAAATTTTCTCCCCATCTTTCCCCTATCCTCACACAAATACAGAGAGCCTGCTAAATACCCTTTCCCCTAATATCCTCCTCCATACCCACCAACTTTCTAATAGGAAAAGATAGATTTCTAAACCCCAGTGCCTGTATATCTTATATCCCAGTTGCATGTAAAAAAAATTAACATTTGTTTTTAAAACTTTGACTTCCAGATTCTTTCCCTTCTTCCCTCCTCACCCACCCCCACTGGGAGACAAGCAATTCAATACAGGTTGTACATGTGTAGTTATGCAAAATTTTCCATAGTAATTATACTGTGAAAGACTAACTATATTTCCTTCCATCCTATCCAGCCCCCACTTCCCCACTTGTGCTATTTTCTCTTTGACCCTGATACTTTTCTTTCTTTTTTTTTTTGCACTATGAAAAATGCTTTAATGGTGTTATCTGTACAGCATTTGATGTCAAAGAACAGGAAAACAGCAAGTACAGAACGCAGCGAGACATGAACATCAGAAAAAAAGTTTGTAACCCTGACCCTTTTCAAAAGTGTTTGCTTCTAATTACCATCTTCCCCAATCTTCCCTGTCTTCTATCATCCCCCTTCTTATCCCCTTTTCCCTTACTTTCCTGTATGGTAAGATACCCAATCGACTGTGTATATAATTTCCTCCTTAATCCAAATCCAATGTGAATAAGTTTGACCCATTTCCTTTCACCTTCCTGCTCTTCCCCTCCATTGTAACAATTTTCTCTTGCCTCTTTTATATGAGATAATTTGCCCTATTATATCTCTTGTTTTCTCCTTCTCCCAATATATTACTCTCTCACCTCTTAATTTTACTTTTAAGATATCATCCCTTCATATTCAACTGATCCCAAGCCCTCTGTCTATGTACATGTATAGTACACACATATATACATACTCACATATGTTTTTACACACACAGACTCATATACACACATATATATGCATGTATACATACCTACATATACATACACACATACAAACATACACACACACACACATATATACATATATGTATATATGTATATATATACATACACGCATGTATATTCCCTTCAACTATTCTCATATTGAGAAAAAGTCTCATGAGTTACAACAATCATTTTTCCATGTAGGCATGGAAATAGTTCAACTTTTGATAAATTTCTTATGATTTATTTTTCTTGTTTACCTTCTCATGCTTCTTTTGCTTCTTGTATTTGAAAGTCAAATTTTCTGTTCAGCTCTGTTTTTTTTTTCATCAAGAATACTTGAAAATCTTCCATTTCATTGTATGACCATATTTTCCCCTGAAACATTATACTCAGTTTTGCTGGGTAGGTGATTCTTGGTTTTAATCCTACCTCCTTTGAACTCCAGAATATCATATTTCAAGCCCTGCGATCCATTAATGTAGAAGCTTCTAGATCTCATTGAGTTTCCACAATACTCACATTGTTTCTTCTTGAGTGCTTATAATATTTTCTCCTTGACTGGGGAACTCTGAAATTTGGCTATAACATTTCTAAGAGTTTTCTTTCTGGGATCTTTTTCAAGAGGCAATTTGTAAATTCTTTCAATTTTTATTTTGTCCACTGGTTCTAGAATATCAAGGCAAATTTCCTTGAGAATTTCTTTAAGGGTTATTTCTAGGTTCTTTTTTTGATCATGGCTGTCAGGTAGTCCAATAATTTTCAAATTATCTCACCTGGATAAATTTTCCGGACCAGTAGTTTTTCCAATGAGCTATTGCTCATTGCCTTCTATTTTTTTTTTCATTTGTTTGGATCCGCTTTATTGTACCTTGATTACTCATGAAGTCATGAGCTTCCAATTGTTCCAATATAATTTTGAAGGAATTATTCTCTTCTGTCTAATTTTTGAAATTCCTTTTCCATTTAGCCAATGTCATTTTTAAAGGCATTTTTCTCCTCATTGGCTTTGTGGGAGTCTTTTACCATTTGTGTTAGTCTGTCTTTTTAAGGTGTTATTTTCTTCTGTATTTTTCGAGGTCTCCTTTAGCAGGCTGTTGATTCACTTTTCATGATTTTCTTGCATCATTCTCATTTCTCTTCCCAAATTTTCCTTCACTTCATTTACTTGATTTTCACAATCCTTCTTGAGCTCCTCCATGGCCAATAACCAATTCATATGTTTCTTGGAAGTTTTTGATGCAGCAGTTTTGACTTTGTTCTCTTCTTATGGTTCCATATTTTGATCCTCTTTGTCCCCCAAAAAGATGCTGTGGTCTGATGTGCTCCCTCTGTTTGCTCATCTTGCCAACCAATTACTTGATTTTTGAGCTCTTTGCCACAGTAGGAACCTGTTTCTAGAGTGGAGAGAGAGCTGTGTCCCAGATCACTGGGATTTTCACATTAACCAGATCTTGGAGCAGAATGCTCTCTCTATATCCACCACAAGCTCTGGCACAGTAACCACACAGCCCAGGAGCACCAGATCCAAGCAAGTCAAAACCAGAGTGATTACCCTCTGAATGGTGACTTGGTCACTCTATGATCTGCAAGCCAGAAGCTCATGAGGCAGCCATGTGGCAGCAACTCTAGCTGCCATACCTCTGCCTCCTTTTGCCCTGGAACCAGGGGCCAGACCATGCTCTTCTGTCACCTAGTTCCAACAGAATTCCTCACTGACCTTTTCATTTGTCTTTGGTGTTTATTGGTTCAGAAGTCTAGGAACCACCACAGCTGCTAGTGATTCACTCTCCTGAAGTCTGCTCCAGCTGGTCTGTGCTGCTTGTTGGGCCAGCCTTGTGTCTGGGCCTGGGTGGCTCATGCAGGACTGTGTTCAGCTCCCAGTTTTGTGCAATAGACCCTTCCTGTCAGCATGCCAGGCTGCCTTCAGTGGAAGATTTGCTTCTCTCTGTCACTTCATGGGTTCTGGAGCTCTAAAATTTCTTTAGAGTAATTTTTTTTTTTACTGGTATTGGAGGTGGTTGAAGCAGAAGCTGAAGCAATTTCCTGCTTTTACTCTGCCATCTTGGCTCCATCCTTCCCCCAGTCTCCCAAAGAGATTTTCTAAAAAGGAAAAAGGTAATTTATGTTGAAAAATATTTATAGCAGCCCTTTTCTGGTAGCAAATGACTGGAAATTGAGGGTATACCCATGATTTGGGAAATGGCTGAACAAATTGTTTTATGTGATTGTGATGGAATACTATTGTGCTATAAGAAATGATGAGAAAATGCTCTTAGAAAAACCTGGAAAGATTTGCAGGAACTGATGCAAAAATGAAATGTACTATTTACAAAGAGGCAGCAATATTGTTTTTTTTT